>JBBBDQ010000708.1:2610000-2892500 GCA_037127315.1 Ascarosepion bandense
ATATATATATATATATATATATATATATAAATAAATTAGTTAGTTGGTTTTCAGTCATAATTAAATTAGACCAGTTGTATTAAAAAATGTTCAGTACAGTTACATTGTAGAACTTTGGATTATTTTTCATTTGGAAATGAGTTATTTCCGCAAAACTAGATTTCAAACTTTTGGTATCTTCAGACGTTTTAAAATAACTGATTTTACCATTTTTTCAAACACCCCAAACAGGGATTATTTTATAAATGCATAACTAGAATTTTCAAACAACTGAAAAATTATTTAAGGATCTTAGAACACTTTCATCCATGTTGATATGACCCTAGTAAGTATTTATAGATATGTTTACATTTGGATATGACATAATTCCTGATCTTTCGTTTTATACATTTTTTCTTTCTGGGAACAAACATAATAGCTAATTTTTCCTCCTGACATAATTTGCATACTTTTCCATTATTGTATGGTTCTTTTTTACTAGGCTTCAAGTTATATCAGGGACTTTTCCATATTTCAGTTAAAAAATAAAAAATTAAATTGAAATTACAATAAGAAAAAAATTTGTTTGTTTGTTTACAGAATATTTTGGCAATTGGATTGCCAATCCTATGGGGGAAAAAAATCATCTTTTTATTTAGCCTGAGAGAGATGCAAGCAGGCATGGATGGAATTACGAAGTTCAAATCAATTTTGATTCAAATGAAAGGGAGACAATTTCGAGTGCAAATTAATTTTGTATATCCTGAAGTTGCAACATGAAATTATTAGATTTCATCAAAATTTGTTTCTCCTTATCAACTTTATTCTTCAAAAAATTCTATTTTATTCAATTATATATTCAGCATCATTTATCATGACATGAAATTAAAATGTTACTATTTGTAACTTTTTTTTAGATCTGGCCTGTGATATGAACTTTCTGCAACTATGACTACATAAGTTTCAGTCAAAAATCATTTAATTCAGAGAAAATTATATACAGTAGGTAAAGACATTTTTTTTTTCCAATTAATGAAAAATGCTATGTTCAGTCAAATTTTGAAATCGAATATTTATAACTGTTTTCATTTCGGGCAATGATTTTTTTGCAGCTCTTCAAATTTTTTGCATAAAATTCCATAGGTTTTGATAGGAAAAAAATTTTCAACAAACTCTTCAATCCAATTATCTTGAGAAAAATTTCCATCACAGCATTTTCCAGTGATCAGAAGGAGTGTGTTTATATATAATCAAAAACCAAAAAAACAAATCTAAATCCACCTTCCTTAAATTCGATATTGTCGATTTCTATTCCTCTATATCAAGGGACCTTCTTGAGAGTTGTTTAAGATTTGCTAAAATTTACGTGAACATTTCAGATAGGGACTACGAAATTATCTTTGCGGCCAGAAAATCCATTCTCACCTTTGATGATTCCACATGGACAAAGGGGCCGGGGGAGGGTTTTGACGTCCCTATTGGAGCATATGATTCGGCCCAGGTGGCAGATCTTGTGGGAATTTACATTTTAGATATTCTAAGCACGTTTTTAGACCCAAAACAATTAGGCCTATATCGGGACGATGGATTAATAATTATCCCTAATTCCAATGGGCCCTACAAAAATAGGATACACAAAAAAATAATTAGAGCCCTGAAGTACATGGGTTTTAAAGTTGAAGTCACCTTAAAGTAAATTGTAAATTATCTAGACATCACCCTTAACTTAAATGATGGATCCTACCAACCATTTCTCAAAGAAAATAGTTCCCCCACTTATATTAATATTTCATCCAACCACCCCAAAAATATTATAAAACAGATACCCAATATAGTGAATAATAGAATCAACCAATTATCATCCAACATTAAAACTTTCAACGCAAGTAAAAATATTTACAATAAGGCCCTTAAAAAAAGCGGATATAAGAACAAGTTAACATATAATAAACCTACAATAGACTCCAAATCATCCAAAAATAAATAATAAAGGAAACTGTAGAAAAAGAAAGATAATTTGGTTTAACTCCCCTTATTGTAAACTAACTAACATCAATATTGGCAAATATTTTCTCAAGTTAATAGACAAACATTTTAATAACAGTAACCCTCTACGGAAGATTTTTAATAGGTACACCCTTAAAATTAGTTATTCATGCACCCCGAATATGGACAGCCTTATTAGTTCCCATAATAGGATTATTCTGGTGAACTTGCGCAATGCTGAATCTAGGTCTAGAATTCTAAACAAATGCAACTGTAATTCTGTGGACGCCTGCCCGGTAGAGGGAAAATGCAAATCCACCCAGGTGATTTATGAAGCCCGCATTTCTCCATCTAACAAGAAAAACGACTTCTGGACCTATATCGGTATGTCCGCCGGTCCTTTCAAACAAAGACTGTATAACCACAGGTACTCCTTTTCGAACCCCGGTCAGAGGTGCCAGACAGCCCTTTCGCGGGCATTCTGGAAAATGAAAGTGGAAGGGCTGGATCCTGAAATTAGCTGGAAACTGATAGGTTCAGCCCGTATTCCGAGGAATTTTCATGATAGGTGCTGTCTATGTTTACTGGAAAAAATTTCAATATTAAAATACCAACACCGGCTACTGAATCTTAGGAGGGAATTCATCAGTAAGTGCCGCCACAAGGCAAATATTTCAAATACTTAAAAGAATTTAAATCCCCGTTGACTAGATGTTAAGTATATAAATTAAAAGGATTCAATTTAAGTTTTAATCTTAATTTTACCCTAACGTTAACCTTAAAAAGTATTTTAACCCGCCCTACCTTCCTATCCCAAGCTCCTTTAATTGCCTATCTTTAGAAAATGTGGATTCTTTTACTAAACCCCTTTTTCCTTGGTTAACACACACACGTGTGAGTATATATATATATATATTTATTTTTTCTCTAATAATTTTTAAACTGATAACTTCCTGTAATTGGCATTTAACTCGCTTCTACCTAAAAGGTTTAATCAAATAAACTTAAATAAAAATTTTTAAAATCTTATATTGAAACCCATTCCTTCTCGCCTAAATAGACCTCTTCAAACAGCCTAAAATCTTAACTTTAAAAAGTAATTTAACTCATTTAGTTGTCTATCTTTATAAAATATGAACTCCTATTCCTCCCCTTCCTAAATATCCCATTTCAACACCCTGTAACCCCATGACTGCCAGCTCTGTCCTTTTCCACTTTGTGACCTTGTTAAGCTAAAACCCCTCCACACACTAACCCAGGGCCTTCGCCATTTGGAAAAACAATGTCACTGACGTGATGGAGAGTCTCTATTAGAGATCCTATGTCGAAATGTACATCAGACACCTTTGAATTTTGAAAATTTTCTCTAATTATATATATATATATATATACACACACACACACACACACACACATTATTAGGGGGGGGGGGGTGTATAGGTAGGTGAATATCCCAGTAAGGAAGCAGATACAAAAATCCAAAAATATATCCGGTTATTCTTACTGCACACAGCATTGTAGAACTTTTTCTTTTTTTTTTTTTTTTTCTATTGATGAATACAGGGTGCTTTTCAACCAAACGTATGTAGATACATTGCAGCTGTTGAACACTGGATGTATAAATATTAGTGTTTCATTGTTTTAAGAATTTTAAATATATAATATCCCAGCAATCCCACCACGCATACATTATCTTTAACAATTTTGTGTTTAGTTGTGAAGAGTTAATCGATTCCCTGAAATGGAAAATTACTTATGACTCAACCCAATATCTTTTTATTGGGGGGGGGGGGGACCTTTTTCATATTTTGTTTTGTTGTTGTCAATACTCATTAAGTGTATGTTGTAACCATTGATCTTCTGAATTCATGTAATTTGCGTTAACAGCTACAACCATGTCAGTAGCCAAATGGTATTCTCTCTATGTAAAAATGTCATTTTAAATACTTTAACATTTTAATATTTTTAAGAAGAATTTTTAAGCCTATATAAATTGAGAGTTTAAAAAAAATAATATGAAACAAATAGAATCAAATTATAGCGAATGCATTATTAAAATACAAATGGGCCCATGCTGTCAAAAAATGATGCCCCTATATATATATATATATATTTTTTTTTTTCTCAATTCAATAATATAATTATTGCAAAAAATAAAATAAGCCACTGTTTAAAGAGCAAACCAACAGCAAGAGTTTTCATAACTGGTAGTAAAGAGAATGAACTGAGCCAACACTACCTCACTATTATCTCTCTCTCTGAGCGTAACAAGTGGGATATATATCACACACACAACTGTCTTTATTATAATTAAGAGGATATTTTATTAATTAGCTTCAGACAAAACAAAACTGTTTTTGTTGTGGTGTTTTTTTCACAGTGGAAGCTAGTATTTGTGCTTAAGTCGGTCCTAATAGGTTTGACGTACAAAATGTTAGGAACTTGATATATGTAGTACACACTGTAATCTTGCCAGGTCGTTGACTACTTTTGTACTTGACTATCGTCCAACATCGACTGACCCTCGTTCCTCTTACTACTCCTACTTAAATTAGATGGGAGAGTATTCCCTATAGAATAGATATGTTTCACTATAACAGTTTTATTAAAACTTAATAACAATATTTCTACTGAGTGGATACTAAAAATTTAATTCACTTGTAATTTATAGAAAAAGATAAAATTTACACAGCATTTAAAACATTTAAACAGTTATTGTTATTAAGATTAAAAACGTTATATTCTTCAAGTAAGACAGATTCAAATGGACCAAAACATTTTACTGTGTATTTATATTGACTATTATGTCCATGCACGAGTACAATATATCAAGTAATCAATCTGCAGTTAAAATAATAGTCATCCTCAAAAGATTTTCCAGTGTATAATCTGTCTCGTAAAAAAACTGAAAAAAAATGGACTAAAAGCAAAAAAAAAAAAAAAAAAAAAAAAAAAAAAAAAAAAAATTTGTGAAACACCTCAATTTCTAGAATAAAAAAAATATTGGATTTATTCTTTATCTTTTTTGCTTTTCTTTGCAGACATGTTGAATATTTTACAAAGATAAAAATTTAAACACCTTAACCATTCAGTTTTACTTTCTACTAATCTTTGCAAATCCAGTCTGTGATTTCTTCTTTTAATCATTTCAAGGTGTGAATGAGTGTGAAAGAATAGGAATAAATGAAAAGCATTAAGGAAAGAGGACAAAAAAAGAACAGGCTTTAAGAAGACAGGATAACATGATTGACATTACATTTAAATTTTTGAAGATCAAAGTTGACTAGAAAGGAAGAGGTTGGAAGATACATCCTCAAGTGAGTGCAAGAGAAGAAAATGTTAGCATAGAACTTAGTTACATCTAACCATCTTAACTGTAAAATGATGAGACCTAGCTGCCAATCTAGTACAGAGCTTAAATTCGTAAAGTCTAGAGTTCATCAGAACAATTAACATGACAGTATTTATAGAAAAGTCACAGGGAAGCTACATCACGGTGATGGGAAAGTGACTGAAGCCAGAATGCCAGGTCAGGAACAATAACATTGCAGATTCAATTACTGAATTTGTCTCACTAAAGCCTTATGTGAGAAACATTTTGGTGAGGTAAATATGAGAAGTATTTCTGCCGGACAATATAATCAAATACATATGCATATTTTTATTTTTAAAATCTTTCCACCCCAAGCAGGGCAATATCGCCACTGAGATGTAAGTGATGACTGACTGTTAGAGAATATGCAGAAAAGAAACCAGTTTTAAGTAGAGAGAAGAATAAAAGAACAGGAATCAAGCGAGAGAAGAAACTGTTAGCATAGGACTTACTATAATATGAGAAGAAGAAAATATAATTAGGGAGAGAGAATGATAAAAAAACAAGTTGATTCTCAAATAGAGAAGGGGGAATCAACCCTGGGGGGGATTTCAGGGTGGGTTCATTTTTTTTTTTCTCTCATTTTTATTAACAGAATTTGGAGCCCATCATGTGTAAAAAAAAACAAAAAAAAAACAATATGATGAATTTGGAGCCCATCAGGAGTGTCAATGGACCTTATATTCAGTGTGGGTACAAATCCATCATCTTCAATAGAGAAGAAAAGTCTCAGTGTATATTTATTTGCAAAGATTTGTTGAATGATTCTCTGAGACCAAGAATATTAAAACAAATGTTCATCAACTAAAGGACAAGCTTTTTTGAACCCCCAGCTAAACACACTCAAAAAGTTATTAATTATGAATTGAAACAAATTACTGTACATGTATTCTGTTGCTATTTAGCTTGTAAATCTCCTCTACCAGAAATAATCCACGCAAATATAATTGTACATGGGAAAAGATTTTCAGTAGTGGATGCATTTTATGTGAAATGCACCTTTTGCGTTGGACTAAATTGGGGAATGTCATTCTGACTTCTGCCAAAAAAAAAAAAAAAAAAAGGGGTTGAGAGGAACTGAATTAGATGTTAAGGAGATAAAACAAAATAGTCTGACATTAAAGTTTTGCTTTCTGAATTGCTCAGGTTAAAAAATTTCAATATTTTTTATACTGAACCAAAACTATTTTTCCAAATCCAAACCCCCACCCCAATTGTGTCAAAAGAGGCTTACTGTATTTGGTGTTCTTTTCATTTAGCATATTCTTCAGATTTTTTACAGGCACAGGGATCTATTTTTAGTTCCACAGTTGTTGCACATGGAGGCATTTAGACCCTTCAGTTTTGCTAATTAACATTTAACAAACAAGATTCATGGATGGTTACATTAACATTTATTTATCAAAACATCTGATCATAATTTACAAAAAACTCTTTCAGCTTTTTCCCCCTGAAGGATGAAGGCAACGGCCAAAAAATGATTGTAAGCAATCAAGATTTAATGAAAAAAGAAGATTTATGGACGATTTCCTTAATATTTTCAAGTTCGTTTAGAGAATCAACACGATCAACTTTCCTGCATATACACAGAAATGTCTACAGTTAAGAAAGGAATTCAATCTAAATATAAAAGTTATCTTTGGTAAAGACGAAAATGAGAACCTATTGATAGAATTTACATTTTCTTTTCAATTAAATTAATTTTAATCGAAATTTAATCAGACTGATTCAAGCACAATCTGCTGAATCTAGAAGGCTGTAGGAAAAAGCAACCAAAAAAAAAAAAAAAAAAAACACACACATTGACAATACGTAATAAGCAAACACTATCCAAAGAAAAACTGACTTTGGATTTAGGCCTGGCTAAGCCAATAACCTCTCTGAATTTAGATAACTTAAAACTACTGAATATTTATTCCTTGTGAGGTGTGCTTATAGCCATATCACATTGGAACACCAGTTCCCACACTGTGACACGAAGAGATGGTTTTAATTGCCACTTAAAAATTAAGAAAATTTTTTTTCTTTTTACAAAATTCTATCAAGAATGGGGTTTTGTTGGAAAAGAATTTTCCTTAAATTTGGGTATTTTAAAGGTCACCGAGTTTAATAACTTTGACTATGTCAAAATTCAAGACACCTCATTTATTTTTTTTTGGCCTCTTTAGTCAGTTTTCATATTGAGAGTTTACTGCGTTCACAGGACCTGCAAAAGTTGCATCCTGTCAGCCTTCAGACTTAAGGGTCAAATGTTAGATGCAATCAAATGGGGTTTGATAATGATTGGTCAGCCAATAAAAACGTAATAAATAAAACAGCACCAAATCAGGGACTAAGAAAGGGTTTGACCCACCCACCCACTTCTGGAAATTATAATTCTAACTATGATTGGCTGACCAATGAGAATATGGCATGAAATGGTCTGTAATTGGATCACTAATCAGAAGCCTTCTGGGTTGGTTGCTTTTTGTTTAGTGGCATATCAACTTCTATTAGTTATTAATACTAAAATTTAACTATTTTGTACTCAATTTTGTTTTTGAGATAACACAAGTCTTACTAATTAACTCATAGATGGGGGAGAAGAGATGCATTCTTCCTTTTTCCAAAGGTATTTTACATGCAAGTAAATATAATAAACCCAACTGGAATTGAGAATTGCCTCTGATTAAAACTTTCGAGCAATTATCCATTACATCACCCGCACATCCAAGCTTACTGCACCCGGTATTCCCAAGCAGTCACCCATCTAAGTACTGACCAGGCTCAATATTTTTTTTAACTTCAGTGATCATATGGGAACTGGTGTTTTAACATGAAGTAGCTAAAAGCCAAGTCTTTTTGGTTCGAAAATTTTGTCTATAAGGCTGAAGCCCCGAGTTCTACAAGTAAATCAGAGATGAGATGTCAAGAAGCATATCTTCCCCTTCGACACCAGATTCTCTCCAGCCAGTAAAAGAGATTGTGAAGACCTGTCTCATTGAAGAAAATCCCAGAGTCTGATTATTCAAATTGCAATAATCACATGCTGATTAGCATAAATCTGTCGTGCCGACAAAACCGTGTCGTTTTTCTCTCCCACTTGGCAGCATTAATGCCTATTGAAAAGAATTGTCCCCTTTCAATAACCAACTGGAAGCAATTAACATTTTCTATTTTTTATTTATTTTTTCACAATTGTGTTACAATAAATATTTTTGTTATTTCTTAACAGAGTTGCTTGATTCTTTAAGTTGCCCTTCTATCCAGTTAAAAGTTCCAGACAAATTGTCATTTCCCTTCTATGGATCTTTCAAACACAGTGTGGGCAAAAAAGGAGTTCGGAAATGCACGTAGTAGTCACAAAACTAAGATCACATCTTGTGCTGTTACTAGTATAGAACCATAAAACAAGCAACAAGATTAAACAACCTCAAACCTGGTCAGCATCTAGACGAGTGACTGTTTGAGAATAGCAATGGCATGGCGGTGACAGATAGGAGCTCGAAATTCAAAATCAGAAAGCTGAGATCCAATTCCAGTCAAGATTTTATATTCACATATGTGCAAATACTCTTCTGTACCCAACTATGGATTAATTAGTTGGACTTGAATCAGTAAATCATTATCATCTCCAAAAACATTTTTAAAATTCTTGCAATCTAACAATATTTTTTGGCTTTAAATAACCTAATAAAAAGTTTAAAAAAATCAATCCTTGTGAGGATATTTCAGCACCTTGACACAAGGTAAGCCTTTCTAGAAAACTATATCTTGAGAGCAATGATTTTAATCTTGAGTGTTCCAAACGTGTGGCATTGTGATAAAACTAAGTTTAATAAAGAAATAATTCAGTCAGTTAAGTGCCATACATAATACATGCTTGGTTGATCATGTCTTGAAAGTGACATGACTGACTGGGCAGAAGATTTTCAAGCAGTAGGTTGCCATTTCTTTCTGTGGTAGACTGGCCAAGGCTACAGAACACAATCTGTCCTGCTATTTAACCAATAGAGGGAGAAGCAATCAATACCTTTCCAAAGGGTATTTGCGCATGTGTGAATGCAATGAATTCAACTGGAATTCAAACTTAGCTCTCCAATTTCTCGTTATAAGCCAATATCCACAAAGATAATTACAAAGACATTTTGGGGAGCTACCTTTTACCCTTCAGTGCACTTCAATTGTTTTTTTTTATTTTATTATTATTCATTTTTTTTAACTTTATTAATGCAAGGTTTTCATCATCTACCAAACTTTAGAGATGCCTTTTGTTTCAGTCCACTGCCCTCTGTAGACCATTGCAGAAGTAAAGCAGCTGCTGCTAGCCGTGACTGGTTATCATACATGTCAAGATCATGGTACCATTCAACATTTCCCCAACGCTGAATCTGAGGGAGAATTAAAAAACACTATTAAAATAACAGAATTAGATAAAGTGCAAGAAGTACTTTTCTTTTTTTTATAACAATTTACAAATACAACTGTTGTTGAAAAGGAAAAAGACATCAAGCTAAGTTAAGAAAATCATGACTGTCGAATGAAAAAGGCTTCTACCAGAACGTCAGTAAAGATAATTTTCAAAATTGTCAAATTCTGCCCTTTTTGTGGTCTTTCCTGTATTCTGTTGTTACAAGGATGGATTTATATATAAAGAATATTAATAATGTATAAAAAGTTGTAGTAAGGGATGCATTTGAGTCATACTTGTTATTACTAAAAAGTTTTAATTCATGAAGTAGTCGTAAAAATAAGGAAATTAGAAATAGAACGTTTGGAAGATGCCAGAATGTTCCAGTAAAATCGAGAGAATTCTAGCAATATGCAAATTAGGCGTTAGCCTCTATAAAAATAAGGCTTGGGTAGTGAGTAGTCAGTTGATAACAGGATGGGCTGACCTTATCAGCTCCGGCTTTGATTCAAGGATTTATATCCAGCCGAAAGAATCTCATAGAAAAGTCCGACCAACTAAAACCCAAAAGAGAACTTCATTGAACTATAATGGGTAAATACATATTTTTGACTTTATTTTGATGCCTCATAAAAGATAAAATAGTTTTTGTCCTAATACTTTTGCACAGTACTGTATATATTTTACTACTGTTTTTATTATGCATAGGCACACACACTTAAACAGACATGGGTTTTTCTTCTACATTTAATATTCACCTATTGCTTTATCACACGTGACACGTATCTGACCAATAAAACTATGCCTCAATCAACATACTGTCTCTTGCATTTTTAAATCAGTCATCCTTAATAAATCTCTGAAGAAGCTAGTTAAAGTGAAACATGTTAGATTAAAGACACTGGTTCTTTACTTATTCTATTCATCTTGTTGGATTCTCTCTCTCTGTAAATATATATATATATATATTTTCTAAACATATACTGTTAAATATAAGAGACAATGAATGTCTTATGTTTAATCATGAGCCGTTCTAAACATCATATTTTGGCTTTAATTTCAGTTGCATTTGAATACATGGTTCTGTTGTCATTTCGCGCTATCACACAGTGTGACGTCATAGAACCGCATTGCAAATTTGCGAACTGCATTTGTTATTTTTGGTAACTATTGCAGTTGCCTAGCGGAGTTTTATGTCAACACAAAATAAAATCGTCACTGATGGTGGATGTTATTGTGTTACCGTCTAAATAACCTCTCTGAGAATGGCTCATGTGATCCTAAAGCTTAGAACCAAATTAATAAAAAATTATCCAAATATTGGAGAATTTTTGTCTTTATTTTCAACTGAAATTAAAGCCAAAATACGATATTTAGAACGGCTCATGATTAAACATAATAGACATTCATTGTCTCTTTATTTAACAGTATATGTTTAGAAAATTATTTGCTGCCTTGATACACTATATATATATATATATATATACATCCCCTCCTGTCACACTTAGAGAAACAGCTAATAATCTTCTCAGATATTTAGCAGTCATTTTTGGCGACCGAGGTATGCTTGTTTTAACATAATCAATATAAAAATTTGGACGAAGACATAGAAATTTCAATGTGTTTGTGTATTGCTAATGAAAATGTAATATTCTATTTTATTGGACACTACTCTTTGTCAATGACTATCAGTCAGTGAAGGTGTGGTCCTGATATCTTCTCTGAACACGAGTTCCATATACGCAATGGGGATGGAACAAACTGTCCTCGCTGGTATGGGTGTTTTTATATTTACCTTTCATATGGTTCTTTTCTACACACATGTTCAAATATCAGAACAGTCACTAACATCAGGTAAAGTACAGATCTCCAACTGACTAGGAGATCATCCTGTAACCAACTTCTTTGATGGTCTGGTGTGACATTGAGTGCAAAGTCTATTTTGGCATCACCAGGATGCCAAAACAGTTGTTTGTTCATACATGAAGCTTGCAACATTAGTTTTATTTTTTATTTGATCATTTAATTCTGTGAGTTTGATTTTTCTTCCCATTGGCATAAAAATGTAAAACCTGCCACTCAATAGTAAAACAAAACGATTAGTATTTACATTTGAATTAATAGCCTCGTTTCTGGTGGTGTTATTACAATGTTTCGACCATTGTGCCCTATGGCCTTCTTCAGGTGTCTGTTGATATTACTAACTTTCAGGGAATTTCAAAAACAAATATTTACTTCATCTATAGTCCACTGTTCATATATAGGGATATCTTTGTCTTGTTCTTTTCCATTACTGCTCAGTTACAGCTCACCTTGTTTCCGAGTCTGAATTTGTATTACCTTGCCCAGGGATTGAACCAACAACTAATTCTTTCAAACTGCTAAGTTTTTGTCCACCCTATATCCTCTGAGATTGAGTTTTTACTACCCAGCACAGATATTGAACTCACAATTATTATGCTACCAAATTCACAAACCAATTGTTTAAGCTTTTAGAAAATTCTACTCCTGTAGATTAAATAAAAACTTCAGTTCGGAATTCTCTGAAGGTTATCAGGATTCACAGACACCTGAAGAAGGCTGAATGGTACAATGACCGAAATATGATAAAAAGATTATTCCAATAACCCTTCATCAAAAATTCAGACATAAAAATATTATTTACATTATTCGAACTGTTGTCTTCATCTTTGTTATCATATTCACAACATTTTGGCTGTTGTATGCTCCGATCTTTTCAGATGAAAGTCGGCTCTCTGTGCAGGGCCCGGAAGTTCTTTCCGTCTGATTCTATCCTGCACATATATAAATCTACCATCCGCCCGTGTATTGAATACTGCTGCCACATCTGGCCGGGTGCTATTCTCCTCGGGGTTGTATTTACAATGGAGAATCTGTAATGTGATCGATACTGACTTGGCTGACCGCCTGCAGTCACTCTCTCACCAGCGTGACGTGGCTTCCCTGTGCCTCTTCTATAAATACTTTCACGGCATCTGCTCTGATGAACTTAGATCACTGATGCCTCCTAGGTATGAATTTGCACGAGATACTAGATTAGCAACTAGGTCCCACCCTTTTACAGTGAAACCGATAAAATGTAACCGCAATTTCTACTCCAACAGCTTCTTTTCTCGCACTTCCCACCTGTGGAATTCCCTTCCGCATACTTGCTTCCCCGACGGCTACAACCTCCAGGAGTTTAAATGTAAGGTCAATAGACACCTCCTAACACACTAACTTGCACCTATTCTCTCAAACACTCTTCCTATGTACCTCCTTACTCGTCTATCACCCTCCTTCTGACATTTTCTATATCCAATTGCTCTATGCAACCCCCTACGCTATAGTGGCAGTGGAATGCCATGCTCGAGGTGATATGATTATTAAAAAAAAAAAAAAAAAAAAAAAAAAAATTTGCAATTTTAAACTGAACTCTTTATTTTGATCACTGAGGTAGATTGTTCTCGTTCCATAAGTCATGCTACTTTCAGATGTCTTAGTTATCTCTCTTTAACTCAACTAAGTTTTTGTTCACTATTGCTGTAGCCAGGCATTGAACTCACAACTGTTTCGGTAAAGTCAATAGATCCAACCAATGCTTTTATCCACTGGGCCATATGCCCTTTCATTGTTAGTTGGCTACAGCAGTGGTGAACGAAAAACTTAGATAGTTGAGTTAAATTAAGAAAGCTAATTCAACCCGACTCCATGACTCATGGAACGAGAGCAATCTATTCCAGTGTTTGGTTTGAAATTCCAATCACCTGAAGAAGGTTGGAGAATACAGCAGCTGAAACATTGTAAACATGGCAACAAAGATGAGGACAACAGTCCGAACAATATATATAATTACAATATCTCATCTAAGAAATATAGACATAGAAAATTATTAACAATAACAATTGTAAATAACAAACCTGAAATTCTGTCTCGAGTCGTGATAATTTGACAGCATCTTCCACTGTAACTTGACGTTCCATTAAAGCCAAAGTGATGATTAAAGATTTCACACACTCAGCAGCACTGCACAGAGCTGAAAAAAGGAAATTGAAAAATAGAATATTGATAAGGTTAGTTTAGCATGACAAGGTCAAAATTTCAGAAGTAGAGGTCGGACTGCCTTTCTGACATCGACAGAAAATAGGCAGCAACCTTGAATACAGGACAGACACGGATATTCTTCATCTGACATCTTTCCCACAGATGAAATGTTGCAAACCTCTACTGTTTGCCCTGGTAAACGTTAAAACGAGCTACATTCCTCAGTTCCCTACTCTCTAACCTGCCCCATTGCATACATTGAGGCAAATCACCTCAATTTTCAAAATGGTCAAATTCTGTACTTTTTTTTGTTCTTTCCTGAATTCTATTATATATCAGTCGGTTAAGTGATACACGCATGGGCTATTTATCCGTTAGTCATTTGGGTGCCGTATGTAATACATGAAATTTACTTCTTGAATAAGAAGTAAATTTCACTCAGGTTCTTCCCAAGAGATGCACCCCAGGTGAACACTATCCCAACCACTACAATCTTAACCTTTTCAAGACCAAGGTAAACCATTATCTTTTCTAACACATTCACATAAACGTCACTGCTTACTCTTACTGCGCAAAGAAAAATTGCCTTCAGTAATACTCTAACTTGTGCGGCCGTTGGGCCTTGTATAGGGTGATCATCAGTTCACTAAGCTAGCTGAACTACAATGTAGTATCTAATCTCTATGGCAGTGAATACTGGGCAATTTCTTTAGAGATGAAGAACAGAGTTGAAATAACAGATGTGGTTCTACAGAGAGATGCTGAGAATGTCACGTGAAAGCTTCAACAAAAAATAGAAAGAAAAAGATGCTTATACTTAAAAATCAGAAACAGTTAAAAGTTTTAGGATGCATAATGAGGACAGAGTTTGAGTTTTGTTTAATGGCATAGCAAACTCTCTGGCTTATTTAATGCCAAAAAGATAGGGTTTTAAGTTGTTTTTTTTTTAATGTTTGGTTATAGTGAGAAAGTTGATTTAGTCACATTTTAACAAAAATCTTTTTTTTTTTATAGAAAACTCTGAAGATATCTTCTAGTTTTGTATTCAAAAATGTATTGATGGTAATTTTTTTTCTTCAAAAACGTATTATGGCAATTTTTTTTTCCTTCAAAAATGTGTTATAATCATTTTTTTTCATTAAAAAAAGTTATTGTTGGTAATATTTTTCCTTCATAAATGTATATATTTCTATAAAAGTCTATTTTTATGTATATATTTCTATAAAAGTGTATTTTTATACTTTCATAGTGTTTTGAACCCAGTTTGGGGGGGGGGGGTTAACAGTTTGCCCATAGCTGGAACCCTAACAAATGCTACCACTCCAAGTCAGGGTGGACCTGGAAACAACAGCAATTAAGAGGTGGTTCCATGCTCCTCACAACCTCCCAATCAGAGGCCTTACTGCCGGATGCAGTTTACCTAGGACCAATGAGGACAGAGTTCTTGGAAAAATGAACACCCATAGGACATATTGAAGTGAGAAGTGGTAGAGAGAGAAAAAGTGAGGAACCTACTTGAAGAATATGGGTGAATGAATGGCAGAATAGGAAGGAAAAAAGGAATGGTAATTGTTGCTTAGTACTACAAGAGACAGGAAGTTGTGGAGGGCCATTAACATCCATGCTCTGAAAGGATGCAATACACTGGAATAGAATGAGTGTGTTGCACCAAATTTCTCAAGTTGACAAAGCCTCTACCTATTTTGAAAAATGAACACCGGCTATGACAGACTCGAAAGAAGCTTCACATCTTAATTCACACATATACAAAACACAAAGAGTGAAATGCAATGTAATTTCAATTCTCCGAAACAGCAATGAATTCAAAGCAAACCCCTCACAGATGTAAAGGAAAGTGAAAAATGCTTAGAGACTGTTGAAATCTCTGAGATACATGATGACTACAGAGAGTTTATAAAAAAAAAAAAAAAAAAAAAAAAAAAAACAAACACCCACAGGACACAATGAAGGAAGGAAGTTTAGGAAAAAACAGTGAGTAATCTGCCTAAAGAGTTTGGATGAGTTAATAGCAGACTGAGAATAAAGAAAGATGATAAAAAGTTTAATGTTGCTAAGAAAGAAGCTGTAGAGAGCCATGCCCGCCCACTACCTGAAGAAACAGCACATAAAAGAAGTTTAAGAGACACTCAATGTATTAAATCGTAATGAGTGATCATAATTTCTGGTGAGAGAATGAAGTTTTAATTAAAAGAGAAAATAATTTATTAAACTAAAAATTTATAGAAAGTGTATTAATTTTCTTCCGTCTTCTTGCAATGTCAACTGTTATTTTTGATCTTAATTCCTGCTTTTTTTTTTTTATATTGCTCACTCTCCTTAATAGAGGTTTTTTTTTCTTTTTCTATCTTCACGCTCAGTAACCCTTTGTATCTTAGTGGTTTTATTATTTTGCTTGGAATGGAATGATTGAAAGCAAAAAAAACACACAAAATCAAAATGAAATAATTTTAAACATGAAACAGATTTAAACTATATAATATCCACCCCCACCCAATACATAGGTGAAAATTCTAGTAATTAGCATAAAATAATATATGAAAACAAAAGGAATCTTCTACCAAACAAACACACACAGTGCATTCATTGTAATGAGTGACCATAATTTTTAATGAAAGAACGTCATTTTAATTAAAAGAAATATTTTATTAAACTCAACATTTATACTAAGTTCATTAATTTCCAATTCTTCCATAGTAATTGTACATCCATCTTCGTACAGAATTTTCTTTTTCTTAACAAAATTTCAGCCATTACAATGTTGAGATATTTCAAAACGACAGCAATCAAAATAAAGGTAAAAATGGTAACAAGCTGAATGACGGGAAAAATGGCAACAAGCTGAATGATCGGAAAAATGGCAACAAGCTGAATGACGGAAAAAATGGCAACAAGCTGAATGACGGGAAAAATGGCAAGCTGAATGACGTGAAAAACAACAAGCTGAATGATCGGAAAAATGGCAATAAGCTGAATGACGGGAAAATGGCAACAAGCTGAATGACGGAAATGGCAACAAGCTGAATGACTGGAAAAATGGCAACAAGCTGAATGACGGGAAAAGAACAAGCTGAATGACGGAAAAAATGGCAACAAGCTGAATGACGGAAAAAATGGCAACAAGCTGAATGATCGGAAAAATGGCAACAAGCTGAATGACGGGAAAATGGCAACAAGCTGAATGACGGGAAAATGGCAACAAGCTGAATGACGCGGAAAAATGGCAACAAGCTGAATGACGGAAAAATGGCAAGCAAGCTGAATGATCGGAAAAATGGTACCAAGCTGAATGATCGGGAAAAATGGCAACAAGCTGAATGACGGAAAAATGGCAACAAGCTGAATGACGGGAAAATGGCAACAAGCTGAATGACGGAAAATGGCAACAAGCTGAATGACGGAAAAAATGGCAACAAGCTGAATGACGGGAAAATGGCAACAAGCTGAATGACGGGAAAAATGGCAACAAGCTGAATGACGGGAAAAATAAAAATAAGCTGAATGACGGGAAAAATGGCAACAAGCTGAAGACGGGAAAATGGCAACAAGCTGAATGACGGAAAAAATGGCATCAAGCTGAATGACGGAAAAATGGCAACAAGCTGAATGACGGAAAAATGGCAACAAGCTGAAGGACGGGAAAAATGGCAACAAGCTGAATGACGGAAAAAATGGCACAAGCTGAATGACGGAAAAAATGGCAAAATGCTGAATGACGGGAAAAATGGCAACAAGCTGAATGATCGGAAAAATGGCAACAAGCTGAATGACGGGAAAATGGCAACAAGCTGAATGACGGGAAAATGGCAACAAGCTGAATGACGGGAAAATGGCAACAAGCTTAATGACGGGAAAAATGGCAACAAGCTGAATGATGTGGGAAAATGGCAACAAGCTGAATGACGGGAAAATGGCAACAAGCTGAATGATCGAAAGCTGGCAACAAGCTGAATGACGGAAAATGGCAACAAGCTGAATGACGGAAAAATGTACAAGCTGAATGATCGAAAAAATGGCAACAAGCTGAATGACGGGAAAAATGGCAACAAGCTGAATGATCGGAAAAAGGCAACAAGCTGAATGACGGGAAAAATGGCAACAAGCTGAATGACGGGAAAATGGCAACAAGCTGAATACTGGAAAAATGGCAACAAGCTGAATGACGGAAAATGGCAACAAGCTGATAGACGGAAAATGGCAAATAAGCTGAATGATCGGAAAAATGGCAACAAGCTGAAGGACGGGAAAAATGGCAAATAAGCTGAATGACGTGAAAAATGGCAACAAGCTTGACGACGGGAAAAATGGCAACAAGCTGAATGACGGAAAAATGGTAACAAGCTGAATGACGGAAAATGGCAACAAGCTGAATGACGGGAAAATGGCAACAAGCTGAATGACGGGAAAAATGGCAACAAGCTGAATGACGGGAAAATGGCAACAAGCTGAATGACGGGAAAACAAAAATAAGCTGAATGACGGAAAAATGGCAACAAGCTGAAATGACGGGAAAATGGCAACAAGCTGAATGACGGGAAAAAATGGCAACAAGCTGAATGACGGGAAAAATGGCAACAAGCTGAATGACGGGCAAAATGGCAACAAGCTGAATGACGGGAAAAATGGCAACAAGCTGAATGACGGAAAAAATGGCAGCGAAAGCTGAATGACGGGAAAAAATGGTAACAAGCTGAAAGACAAAATGGTAAATAAGCTGTCAGACGGAAAAAATGGTGCACAAGCTGAATGATCGGAAAAGTGGTAATAAGCTGAATGACGGGAAAAATGGTAATAAGCTGAATGACGGGAAAAATGGTAAGCTGAATGACGGAAAATGGTACAAGCTGAATGACGGAAAAATGGTGACAAGCTGACGGGAAAATGCACAAAGCTGAATGACGGGAAAATGGTAACAAGCTGAATGATCGGTGCCGGTAACAAGCTGAATGACGGAAAAAATGGTAACAAGCTGAATGACGGGAAAAATGGCACAAGCTGAATGACGGAAAAATGGTAACAAGCTGAATGACGGAAAATGGTAATAAGCTGAATGACGGAAAAATGGTAAATAAGCTGAATGACGGAAAATATAAATAAGCTGAAGGACGGGAAAAATGGTAACAAGCTGAATGACGGGAAAAATGGTAACAAGCTGAATGATCGAAAATGGTTAACAAGCTGAATGACGGGAAAATGGTAAGCTGAATGACGGCAAAATGGTAACAAGCTGAATGACGTAAAAATGGTAACAAGCTGGACGACGGAAAAATGGTAACAAGCTTATCAGACGGGAAAAATGGTAACAAGCTGAATGACGGGAAAATGGTGTTAAGTTGAATGACGGAAAAATGGTAACAAGCTGAATGAAGGGAAAAATGGTAACAAGCTGAATGAAGGAAAAATGGTAACAAGCTGAATGAAGGGAAAAATGTAACAAGCTGAATGAAGGAAAATGCAACAAGCTGAATGAAGGAAATGGTAACAAGCTGAATGAAGGGAAAAATGGTAACAAGCTGAATGAAGGGAAAAAATGGTAACAAGCTGAATGAAGGAAAAAATGGTAACAAGCTGAATGAAGGGAAAAAATAACAAGCTGAATGAAGGGAAAAATGGTAACAAGCTGAATAGCGGAAAAAATGTAACAAGCTGAATGAAGGGAAAAATGGTAACAAGTTTAGCCGAAGGGAAAAAATGGTAACAAGCTGAAAGAAGGAAAATGGTAACAAGCTGAATGAAGTGCGCGTAACAAGCTGAATGAAGGAAAAAAATGGTAACAAGCTGAATGAAGGGAAAAATGGCAACAAGCTGAATGAAGGGAAAATGAAGAATAAGCTGAATGAAGGGAAAAAATGGCACAAGCTGAATGAAGGGAAAAATGGTAACAAGCTGAATGAAGGGAAAAAATTAACAACAAGCTGAATGAAGGGAAAAATGGTAACAAGCTGAATGAAGGGAAAATGGTAATAAGTTGAATGAAGGAAATGGTAAATAAGCTGAATGGAAGGGAAAAATGGTAAATGTTGAATGAAGGGAAAATCGGTAAATAAGCTAGAATAAGGAAAAATGGTAACAAGCTGAATGAAGGGAAAATGGTAACAAGCTGAATGAAGGGAAAAAATGGTAACAAGCTGAATGAAGGGGAAAATGGTAACAAGCTGAATGAAGGGAAAATGGTAACAAGCTGAATGAAGGGAAAATGGTAACAAGCTGAATGAAGGGAAAATGGTAACAAGCTGAATGAAGGGAAAATGGTAAGAGGCTGAATGAAGGGAAAAATGGTAAGAAGCTGAATGAAGGGAAAAATGGTAAGAAGCTGAATGAAGGGAAAATGTGTAGAGAGTTGAATGAAGGGAAAAATGGTAAGAAGCTTAATGAAGTCAGTTCTGTTATTGACATGTGACTATAAACCAATGTAATGGGCTGTGACTACACATTCATTCCAGCAAGACAATATCAAGACAAGGGACACAACCAAGTTAGATAACTCAACTTCAACATTGCTGGTGTCGTCTTGTGAAGACTGGAGTTTTATTAAAAAAAAACAAAAACAGGTTATTAATACAAGTATATTAGAATTTCCGAAAAAAACTTCCATCTTTGTCAAGCAATGTGTGACTTGTTTTCTTCCCGTGAGCCATCATTTCCTTCACTCTGGCCAGTCATTTACAAGATTTGATGGTTTTAAGGTCTCTACCAAAGATGCATTGTCTGTTTTACGAAGGACTTCATGCAACCTGAGTAGTCTAAATAGCTTTTGCAGCAGGGCAACTATCAATACACCTGTATCAGCTGCTTTACAAGAGTCTCAGAGGCTAATGAACCAAGTTTTTCGTTATATCAACATCATCAATTCCATGACCAGGTGGGGTCATAGTGTCACTCCTCATATGAGTTCCTGACCAACTCCCTCCATATGTCTCGGTTGTGTGCCAATGTCTGAGTCTGTAAATGAATTTCCAGTCCACTCAGTGACATTTTCAGGCCATTGTTCCCACTGCGTGACTCTGCCAATATTGGGACACTTAAGTGAAGACTAATGCATGAACTAGTTGGTGCAACAAACTTGCTAACTAATACTCCAAGGTTGTTTCTTTTGTTAATATTTACTATCCTATAAGCACAGTGAGGATCAAATTCACTACACTGGAAAATGGTCTACAAGACTCATTCTTTAAACAGCATACTATAAAAGGCAGAGTGCATAGATATTTACTAAGTTAAGGGTAGCATTGGGATTCCCATAGTACATGGTCTTCTCTTTTGGGGAGTGGTGTCAAGATCTAGGAAAGGAAAAAAAGTTTCTATAGAGACAATTAGAAAAAAATTGTGACATAAGAATCAAATAAGGAAAACAAATCTAAGTCACACTTAATCTTGAGCCGTCTGCATTATTAATAATACTTCCCTTTCCACTGAATCTTTTTTCAAGCCCTCTCAATTATAGCAACTTTATTGTTAATTTCACTCAAAGGTGTTTTCTGTTACCATAGCAGGATATGACAACACAACTATGAAGTTCAAACAAATTCAAATTCAGGGATGATTGTCACCTTCAGTGGCAGAATAAAATTTTTGCACAGCAAATAAAGTCACGTACAAATTGATAAAGGTTAAACAATTGTCCGTGATTAAGACCTCCCTACCTTTTTTGGGACAACTAAGAATACAATTAGAAATATTTCACGATGTATTCAAATGATGCAAGTCTGTCAAAATTCTGAGAGAAAAATCTTAAATTTGACACAAATTCATAATTCTCATCATGTTTTACAAAGAATAAAATCAGCCAAAGAGTTTCTACATGAATGAATCATTTTATTTTGTTGTCTGAAGTTAAGTCTGTACTTTTGTTTGCACCTTGGTGATATTATCTTAACAGGACATGTTACATGCCATCCAGGTTGTACAACTGACATCTACAGGGGTTAATACTTTAAAACTTTGCTGTTTTATTTTTATTTTGCTTATTTCTTTCCAACAGGAGTAAATAGATATTCTATCACCCCAGTTCACACGTCTTACCCATTTTGAACAAGAGTAGAGGTTTATTCTTTGTTTCATGTTTAGGATCGAGATTCCAGTTCCTTCAAAAGCCTTCTCATTCTCTTTCACTCCCTTGCGTCTTTGTACAAATATCACCTTGTTTTAGGTGACGTGATTAAAAAAAGCTGCCAAAAAACCCAACATCAAAAGAGGTGCATTTATATAACAATGATTCAGGAAAATGGAATATTCCATTTTTGCAAATAACTTATATATTAATCAAGTGTGCGCATTGGTAATACTGGAGGAATGTAGTTGATCAATTGGTTCATTGCCACAATGAACTATAGAAATAGTAAATGCAAAACTTGCTACTAATACAGTTCTTCAAAATACTTTGTTTTAATAAAAAAAAAAAAAAAAGTTATTTTTTTTTTTTTTTTTTTGTTATTATTTATAACAATTTTAAAAATTTTAAAAATCTAAATGAAAACTCAAGCCAGGAAATAATTCTTGTGGAAAGAAGCCACTCGAGTGGAACTTACATCTCATCAAAGGAATCTGGATAGAATGAGGGCAGTTTTCTACAATGTGCATGGAATGGCAGGTCTTAGCTGCAAAGATTACAACTAGTAGAACTAAGGAATGAGGTTGATCTCAACAATTTACGTAGAAATAGTAAGACTTGCAACATTTTGTCTGTTTAACAGCATATCAACTCCTTATGGGTCATTTAATGCTGAAATTTAATCTGTGATTGTTATGCTTTTGTTTGGTGGCGGGGGGGGGGTTCTCCTTGTAACACCAAAAATAAACTGAAGGCAAAGATTATGACAACTGTCACCAACTTAAATGAGGAGACTGTTCAAAAGAGTTACAGATATTAAATATCAGGCTGCCATTGAGTGTCATGGAATGTTTCTGTTAGTGCTAAGATTCACTCTCATCTTCATACCTATTCAAACAGACTTTGAATTGATTAAGTAGGTTTTTATGGCTTATCAACCTTTTGAAGGCTATTTAAAGTCAGAAAATATTTTTGTTTGTTTAATAGCATATCAACTTTTTATGGGTCATTTTCTTTTATTAAAATCTGTTGCTAGTAATGTATTTACTGATATTTAAAATTATACTTTGTCTTTTTAGCCTCAGTTTAGGGGTCCACTATTTGTCCATAGCTGGGACCCTAACAGGCGCAACCACCCTGGGTTAGGGAAGAGCTGGGAACAACAAGAGTTAAGAGATGGCTCTCCCATTCTTCAAAACCTCCTGTTCAGAGGTCTGGCTGCTAAATGTAGTTTATGCACAATGAGCAATGTTTTATTTGTGGCGAAGCAGGTCGTAGGGTGGAAAATAACTTATGAAGCACAAGCAAGGCCATGTAGAGGTCTTTTAATTGTGAGTGTGTGAGTGCCAAGGGTGTGGCTTGAAAAGCCAGAGGGCAAGAGTTCAGAAAAGTTCAGTGACCACTCATGTGGCATATAGCGCTCTAAGTGTTAGGGACAGTATGAGCATCAAACTCTCAATCCTATTGAATATTTTATAACAGGGGTCAGCAGCTTTTTGCTATGTGTGGACTTAGGGTTTTAAAATCATTCAGTGTGCCAACAGCATACCTATTTTGATACAAGTCAAGGTCAATATACCTGTTCTATAATATATTTTATATAGTAAGTTTTTTTTAAGTTTTTATTATTAATGGCAGCCTTGCCCTTGCAGGGTCTTAGCCAATTGCTCAATATCGGCAATATAATTTGTTTCTTTGAGTTTTTACACAATTTTATAAATGTTCAGGTGTTTGGCAACTTCATTGTGGATTTAACATTGCTTTCATGTGAGAGAAAATTTGGTCACAGGAATAAATTAAATCAAAAGTTGAAAGAAAAGCAATTTTCTTCAAACAGATAAAAGATCTGGGGAGGGATGTCCAACAATTGAAAATAGCAGCAGACTTTTCTAAAAATTATCTTCCAGTGACTTCCTTAGTTCAACAAACTGAGTCATTGGAAATAGCTTGACATGGTTGTAGACTCCTGTTCTACAGGATTAACTTGTTAACTAATATATATATATATATATATATATATATACACACACACACACACACTAGCAGTATAGCCCGGCGTTGCTCGGGTGTAACGAAAGCTTTAAAATTAATCCATGGTCCTGGAGCTCAGACTAAAGAATATTTGTGTGAAGTTTGGTGAGAATTGGATGAAAATTGTGGATTTGTATAAAGGACATACAGACAGATAAACAGACACACACACACACAAACATCTTACCTTTTTTATATATATATATATATATATATATATATATATATATATATAGGATGGAATGTCAGTTATCAAATAGAAAATGCTCGATGCGTGTCAAATACGTTTAACTATAAATGTTTAAAGGGGTTAGAGATTTGGAAACTTATTTGAAAGGGTATATTTAGGGGAAAAATAATAAATAAATTAAATAAAATTGAAATTAAGATTTTGAAAAAATTTAATTAAGTTAGATTAAAGATATTTTTAGGTATGTACAAACTAGATAACAATTAAAGAAAATTATAAATTATTAAAAAGATATATGCTAACAAAGGAGAAAGGGGTTTAGTAAAAGGAATCCATGTTTTATAGACAATTAAAGAGGACTGGGAGGGGAAGGTAGAGGGGTTAAATTATTTTTTAAAGTTAAAATTAAAATAATTTATCAAAAATTCTTAAATTTATATCCTAAAATTTAAAAATTATGAATTTGAAATTTTAAAATTTAAGTATTCGAAAAATTAGCTTTATGGCGGCACTTACAAATAAATTCCCTTCTAAGATTCAGGAGCAAGTGCTGGTGAGGATACTTCAATATTAAAATTTTTTCAAGTAAACACAGACAGCACCTAGCACAAAAATTCTTCAGAATACAGGCTGAACCTATTAGTTTCCAGCTAATTACAGGATCCAGCCCTTCCTCTTTCATTTTCCAGAATATCCGTGAAAGGGCTGTCTGGTTATCTTTGGCCTGAGTTCGAAAACGAATACCTGTGGTTATAAAGTCTCTGCTTAAAAGGTCCAGTAGTTATTTTTATTTCATGTTGAAATGTTCATTCAGCATTTTTGAATTTTGAAAGATTAATTTATATTGGCACTGTAATCATAAGTACATTGAGCTCTCCTCCTGTATCATTTTTTAATATTAAAAAAATTTATTAATTAGGATCAGGTTTTTGGAATTTACCTTCCTACTTTTTCCATTTCAGATTAAAGAAGTATATATATATATATATATATATATATATATACACACACACACACACACACACACACTATATAACATACTATTGCAAATACCAAGTTCTTTTTTATTTCTTCATTTTACAAAAAACTTAGCTTCAAATTTCAAAATATGTTTAAAAATAAATAAACACTAATTTTTTTTTAATTACTTTCTTTGAAATTCTTATTGAAGATTTTACACACAACACTTTTCATGGATGTTAAAAAAAAATTCCCAAATATCTTCTTGTAAATTTGTATTGATGCCAACTTTCCTTCATTATAGTACAAGGTCAGCTGAGGCTAAGAAAATTGTTGTGTCAATCTTCAAAGTAGAAAGGCTTGTATGCCTGCCTTCAAAATCAACATGTGGAAGTCAGGCTTTTACTCAGGCTTGTCAGGTAACTGCCAACATTAGTAAGAAATACACAACTACCTTGCCAACGAGAGAGACCGACATATTTAGGATAATGGGCCACCAAGTGAGGAGAGAAATGGCCTGGAATGAAGATTAATGAGAATTTGTTTGCCTTAGATGTGGCTTTGTTTCCTTCAACAAAAATTGACCACTCAGCCATTTAAGTTCCAATACTCACCAGTAAGGCCCCAAAAGTTATACGACATAAGCTGACTGTTAAGAACCTGAAGCGTATGTTCTGGTAATTTTGGCATCATGATTCCAGTGGTTGTTTCAATTTGGACACTGTATCTGAAAGACAAGAATCCGCTTTCATTACAAACGTCATAAAAAAAAAAGATCATAAAAATTTACTAATTGTTAACAAAACTAAAAAGATTTCATATTTTTCAATGAAAAAATTTAATTAAAACAACATGAACCTAGATTTCAGCATATGTTTTCATGATTTTGTTATGAGGTCGATGGTGATCCAATTGAATTGGACTAAAATGAATCCCTCAAGGAGGTTTGAAAACAGCCAATGAATGGAGGTAAATATAAAGTTTCAGTTTTGTGAAAGAACTGACAAGAGAATTGATAGAAGTCTTGATTACAAATAATTAGTATTTTCTTTTAATCATATCACCCCGTGCAAAGCAATAAAGCCACTAAGTCCCAAGGAGTTACTGAGTACAGAAGAACAAGAAAGAGAAACATAAGAAGCAAGAAGAACAGAAGAGCAATCAAGAAGAGGGCAGTTAAATAATGATTGATATGTCATTTAAATTTTGGAAGGTCAAAGTTGGAGAAAAGAAACTGTTAGCATAGAAGTTATGATTAAATGTAGCCAATTCAACTGTGAATTTTTTTTTTTTTTTTTAAATCACATCACCCCGAGATGTGCAGGGGGCTACATAAGAGTGAAAAGATTGGAAAAGAGAAAACCGGAAACCACATCCTAAACAGGGAACAAGGGATGAGCCTCTTCACCTGTACAATAGACGTGGGTGGAGTGTGAACCGGGCGATAGTTTAATCTATCTACTCCAATTGATGAGACCATATTGCCAATCTAGTACTGCACTTAAATTCATAAAATCTAGGTACGATAGTGAAGAGTTCATCTGAACAATTACCATGAAAATGTGCAGAAAAGGTGCAGGGACGCTACATTACAGTGGTAAGAAAGTGACTGAAACCAAGACACCAGGTCAGGACCAATAATATTGCAGATTTTTTTTTTCATTCTATCCAGAATCTCACATCTTGTCAAACCATAACTTAAGTGGAGGAGTCAGGACATTGCCAGACTAAAGATTGAGATAACAAGGAACAATTCCAATATGTAGTACGTTTTTAGATGTTTAAATGTAAAATTTAATTTTGAAAAATATCCAGGTTTACAACATGCAAACAGGTTCAATCATATTTTATTAATATTTGTATATGGCGATCTTATATAGTATCTAACACTTTTATTCTTTAAAAATCAAATATTCAAGTGTGTTTGTATTTTACCATCTTTATGAGTAATTTTAAAGAAAAACAGGTCTTTGAATGCAATTCTTACCGACTTCGGAACCAATCAACTAAAGGATCCCAGTGCGTTTGCTGGACAGTTATCAAATCGGGCGGATCCAACATTCTATAACTGAAAGATAAAAAAAAGAAAAAAAAAAAAAAAAAAAAGAGGTTACAAGAGGCTGTTATCCTTACCTTTGTTATTTATATCCTAACACAGTGGAGAGAATTATTATTCATTCTTGTCAGACATAGTAAAAAAAACAAGATTTTATTTGTAGTTTAAAAATGGAAATTGTTTATGCAAAGTGCATTCACACTTTCCCATGCAAGTATCTAAGTAAAGGAATTGAAGCCGAGAAATAATTTTTTTTTTTTTTTGATGGACATAGTAATTGATTTAATCAATTTTCTAGCCTATACCCATCTTCACTATTTTTTTTACATGACCGTTTAAGAGGAGTTATCAATATTCAATAATATCTTAGAATACATGTTTCATCATTGGTTTTGTCTGAACATTTTAAGGAGGGTTTTTATTAATATCCAATAAATATCTTGGAATATCATCATTGCTTTTGTGCGAGCTTTTAAGGTTAATTTTTATTATTAATTACTCACTAACTTGGTTGGTTTTGTTCAGTAGCATATGTATTATTTATTAAATTTAAACTTTTTGAAAATCTTATGGTTTCAACTACAGATAAATAGGTATTGTTGGTCATTTTGTTTTTATATATAAAAATATGTTGCTAGTATCTTTCTATAACAATCTTGTTTTTGCTTGTGAGTTTACTATTTGCCCATAGGTGGGACCCTAACACATGCTACAACACCAGGTCAGGGTAGACCAAGGAACAGCAGCAAGTAAGTGGTGGTTCCACGCTCCTCAAATCTCCCTTGCTGCCAGATGCAGTTTATTGCCGTACTAAGGACAATCAAACATTGGATAAGTTGCTCCCATTTGATAGGATTCAGTCCTTAATCTAACTTGATGAGTTTCCAAAACAACCTTTACAAAGAATTCTACAAACCTAAATAAGTGGCAAGACCTACAGAAAAGTTGCACCACAAATGACTAAAAGAATTAAAAAGTGCATGTAAAGAAAGTCCAAAACATTTGAATATTCGTTTTATGTTTCTTTCCATATTAGAGTCGTAAGAAAAATCAACTTTGTAAACATTTTAGTCAAATAAAATTGAAAAATAAAAAGCACAATGGAAAAGTTTCTATGTTGGAAGGCAGGGTTAATTATGACAGTATTGTTCCCTTTTGAATTCCACTTATCTCAAACAACCTCAGTATGAAAGAAACCTGTTTAATCTATTTTGTGGTCTCAAGTGTCATTTGTGTATATATAATTTCAGTTTTCAGGGTAAAATTAGATACTGTAAACTGTATTTATAAAACTGTAAACCATACAGAGTCAGTAAGAGGGGGGGATGATGTATTAAAACATTACTTAGTTTTTCCTTTGATGTCTGTCAGACAAGTGAGTTAAGAAAGGCAAACATAGTAACAAATAAAAATGGCAGTTGGCAAATTTGATTGTTATAAAAAAAAAAAAAAAAAAGAATATTCATTTACAAATCAAGATTTCCATTTCAAGTAGGCCATTCCATTTTTCTGTCTGCTTTTCCGTCTTCACAGAAAATAAGCCCCCCCCCCCTTCCACGTACACAATCTACCAAGAATACAAACAACAACATTGACAGTTAAGATTTACAAAATATGTCAAATATTTATTTTACTTACCAAAGTGTATCAGTCTCGAGAAAATGTAAGACGGCTTTTGTTAAATCTTCTTTTGTCCTTTGCATTGGATTATCTATCACAGTATTACACAGGGTCGTCTACAATAGAAATCCAGAAACGATAAAGTAATTAATTAATAAGGCACCAAATAACCAGAAACATATTTAATAAAATTTTAAAAAAAAACACAACTTAATTGGACACGGTTGACACTACAATGTTATTCACATCAGGATCTGGTTGGATTCTTTGGGTGTCACGGTTGACACAATGACGTTATTCACATCAGGATCTGGTTGGATTCTTTGGGTGTCACGGTTGACACAACGACATTCACATCAGGATCTGGTTGGATTCTTTGGGTGTCACGGTTGACACTACGACGTTATTGACATCAGGATCTGGTTGGATTCTTTGGGTGTCACGGTTGACACTACGACGTTATTCACATCAGGATCTGGTTGGATTCTTTGGGTGTCACGGTTGACACTACGACGTCATTCACATCAGGATCTGGTTGGATTCTTTGGGTGTCACGGTTGACACTACGACGTCATTCACATCAGGATCTGGTTGGATTCTTTGGGTGTCACGGTTGACACTACGACGTCATTCACATCAGGATCTGGTTGGATTCTTTGGGTGTCACGGTTGACACTACGACGTCATTCACATCAGGATCTGGTTGGATTCTTTGGGTGTCACGGTTGACACTACGACGTCATTCACATCAGGATCTGGTTGGATTCTTTGGGTGTCACGGTTGACACTACGACGTCATTCACATCAGGATCTGGTTGGATTCTTTGGGTGTCACGGTTGACACTACGACGTCATTGACATCAGGATCTGGTTGGATTCTTTGGGTGTCACGGTTGACACTACGACGTCATTCACATCAGGATCTGGTTGGATTCTTTGGGTGTCACGGTTGACACTACGACGTTATTGACATCAGGATCTGGTTGGATTCTTTGGGTGTCACGGTTGACACTACGACGTTATTCACATCAGGATCTGGTTGGATTCTTTGGGTGTCACGGTTGACACTACGACGTTATTCACATCAGGATCTGGTTGGATTCTTTGGGTGTCACGGTTGACACTACGACGTTATTCACATCAGGATCTTGTTGAATTCTTTGGGTGTCACGGTTGACACAACGACGTTATTCACATCAGGATCTGGTTGGATTCTTTGGGTGTCAGCTAAGGATGAAGATCAGAACTGATAGAAAGTGTTTGCTATTGGCAGATTTCAATGAAAGGTGAGTAAAAGTGGTGAGCCTGTTTTTTGTGAACAGAGCTAGTCTTTCTTTTTTAGTTACCTTTTTGACACAACACGGTTGTTTCCAGTTGGACCCCTCCCCACCAATTAAGACGCTTTTGTTTATCTAGTTAATGTTAGTAAATGTTGTTCTCGCTCCAATCCATGTCAAGATTCTCAACTTCCCCAGTTTGTTTTTTTATCTTGACTGAGTCAGCTTTTGATTTTTCCCACTTCACAATTTATCTTGTTCTTCCTGAATCTTTAAAGTGAGCATCTTCATTTTGTCTGTCGGCAGAATACAGCAGCCATTTTTTTCAGTGGAATAGATTGGTCCTACTAACATTTTATTTTTTAGTTTGATTATCTTGTATTTTATTTTCGAGATTTGGTTCATCCCCTCCCCACTCATTTCATGCCATATATCTTTAGCTAATTTTATAAGCAAAAAGATATTTGCATATATTGTGAAATGTTTATGTCATGGTTGTTTTAGTAGAACCCACTTGAATACGCAGCATTGTGGCAGATGTCGGATGAATGGTGATGAATGAATTCTTGAGGTAATTGAGTAAATTGTAATGAATGAATGGGTCACAAATCAGATTAGCTAGATTTAGGATAGTCAATTGGAGTAGATAGACTAAACTATCGCCCGGTTCACACTCCACCCTCGTCTATTGAACAGGTGAAGAGGCTCATCCCTTGTTCCCTGTTTAGGATGTGGTTTCTGGCTTTCTCTTTTCCAATCTTTTCACTCTTATGTAGCCCCCTGCGCATCAGTGGCGTTACCACCTTGCTCGAGGTGATATGATTAAAAAAAAAAAAAAAAAAAAGTCAGTGTTGATCAGCCTCATCCTACTTCCCCTTCGGCCTTGTGCCAAAATTGTATTTCTTATACAATACATATACAGCGCATATATATATATATATATATATATATACACACACATACATATACATACACAGAGACATACATACACACACACACAGAGACATACATACATACACACACACAGAGACATACATACACACAGAGACACACACACACAGAGACACACACACACGCGCGCACACAGACGCACGCAGACGCACGCACGCACACAGACACACACACAGACAGACACACAGACACACACAGACACACAGACACATATACACACACACAGAGACACACAGACACATATACACACAGAGACACATATACACACACACAGACACACAGACAGACAGACACACAGACAGACAGACACACAGACACATATACACACACAGACACAGACACACACAGACACAGACACATACACACACAGACACACAGACAGACAGACAGACACATACATACATACACACACAAGACTGAACAGTTCAGCCACACCCATAGTTCAGTACACCAGAACATTTTATAGCCACCCCCACAGGCATGGCTAACAGAGTTGTTGGGACGGATGTTACCAGTGAGGGTGGCTGGTTTGAATGTGAATTACTTTGGTCGTAATTTACCCAACATGGTAAATTCCAAGCGTTTGAAAGAGGAAAGTAACAAGTATAGATTTTAAAATGGGAATTAACTTGAGAGGATAAGGAAAGCCAAAACAAGGTAACTTGAATTTTACTAGCACACCAAAAGTATCCTGGTCTGGTTTTCCAATGGTTGTTAGAGAAAAAAAGCAAAGTTTAAAAATGGTTTTGATGTCAAAAATGAAGAAAGAACAACAAAAATATTATAGACAATATACGTTAGATGTGCGTTGCTGTGTAATGGATATCAGCTCGGAATGAGAAATTGGAGGGTTGAGTTCAAATTCTAGTTGAATCCATTCCATTCACTTACATGCAGATACCTTTGGGAAAATTAATCCATCTCTTCTCCCCCAGCTATAGGTTAAATAGCAGGGCAGATTAAGTTTTATAGCCTTAATTTGCAACCAGTCTACCGCAAAAAGAAATGGCAGCCTACTGCAGAAAAATTTTCTGACTAGTCAGTCATGGATCGAAAGTTTTATAACATTAGTTTTTCGTAATGCTATTCCAAAAGAAAGTTTTGGTAACTCGCCATTAGCGAGTTATATTTTGGCATCTTTGCGTAAAGTCAACGTACTAAACAAATCCTTCAAATAATACGGAATAATACTCTCAAGTAATTTACTCAGAAACAATCTTTTTAATGACGCAAAAATCTGGAAAAATGCACAACATAGAACACACACAGACAGAGTGCTTTATGCACTAAATATTTATGGTCACGTGATCCCAGTAGCACAATACATTCAACAGTTACGTTTGTTGCCTGGAGATCCATGTTCGACCACACATTTCTGTATTGATATTGACACTTTCTTCCTACATGACAGAAAGAGACAAAAAAAAAAAAAAAAAAAAAAAAAAAAGGCTTTTTTTTCTTTTTTTTTTTAACTTGCAGCAGTTATGTTGTTAATAATTGACTTCAGTGAACAGAAGATTATTTACTCTATGAATTATTTTTTGCATTTTCTTGGCACCAATGATGTCAATCATGCTTCTGTTGCATTGACCTTTTGTTTCTTGTTGAAGATGTTCTCATATTTTCTCTTCTGGCATTAGCTTCTCTCCTTTTATTTTGCCGCCTTTGTTGTGCTCCCTCTCTCTCTCTCTCACACAGGTCTGCCATACTCCTATTACCCTCTTCTCTCCTATTAGCTCACCTCTGAGCTTTGGGTCCCCTGCATAGTGCTCTTATTGCTTCACAGCATTCATGCGATGCCTGTGAATGTCTTTGCCTAACAGCCACCCACCATGCCTGTATCTAATCCAGAAACAAGTGTAATAAACATGTCCGTTTTCACTCTCGTTCTAATCTTTTTTTAAGGGAATTTTTTATTTTATGATGTTCACTGGTAAATAATTTTCTTAAATGCACAAAACAGTATAAAACAGGAAATTATTTAAATTTATTTCTACAGTTATAGAGCAAATTTGTACTAAATCTTAGATACCAATGCAAAACTAAAATATATTTAAATATTTAAACATTAAGTACACTTACAATATTAATACTGAATTATCTCTTAATAGTTATTCGATTATATATTTAGAGAGTAAAAGTGTGTTGAGTCTAGGATACTATAATTCACATATTTAGATAAAATATATAGTAAGTGATGCATTTTCTGTGGCAACATTTTATTAATGATGTATTTCAGTCTGTCGTATTAGACCTTCAGATGGAACAGGAAATATATAAATACACATTGATAATTATTATATGGCTTAATGATTCATGACAAAATTCTTTATATTATTTAATGTTATCAATAATGTTATCTTTTATGAAGATGACAAAATTATCTCCCTTTATCAAATACTACAGGAAATTTAGGTACTTCCACTCATTTTCAATACTTACATTTTAAATAAATTTTAATAAATAAAAAAGCTCTTTTGAAACTTTCAATTTAGCTTTAATTGAAAGCTAAAAGATTAAATTTATTAATTCCAGTAAGCAAAATACTCTGGTGTATTTTAAACCGAAATTATGTTGATTGGAATATAAAATTTTCAGATTTTTAAAGAAATTTCACTATTTTGGCCATTTTTGATTGATCAACACATTTTCTAAACAGAAACTAATTCTCAGTTTTAAAAATCTTGCAAAAATACATTGCCGACATGTTATTTTAGTAAAATTAGCAAATTTAGTTACCTTAAACTGATTTGAATCAAGTATTACTTGCTAACTGGCTGAAATGTAATATAGAAGCATTTCTTAATCACAGAAGCCCTGTTATCGGTCTTATCTGAGGTGACGAATAACTTACTATCAGTCAGGAACCTGTCAAAAAAAAAAAAAAAAAAAAAAAAAAAGCTAAGTATGGTGGACCAGAATTGACAAATGTATCTAACTTAAGTGAATATTTCATTTTAAGTTTTTAACTACATAGTAAAATTAAAAATTTAATGTAATATTTTCAGCAATTATTTAATATTGTATAGAATCTTAGTTAGTTTAGCTTTATAGACTTATGTTTCAAGATGCTTCCTGAAAAAGTAAAAATTAAAATGATATAAAACTTTCTTTTAAACTAATTGTACAATTTAATAAGAGAGAATGAAATTATATAACATGACTGAGGTAACTAAATAATTTATGAAATTTGAAATCATATTTAATAGTTTTTTATTTTTAATATCCCTTTTTCATTTAGGCACCTCCACAAATTGTGAATTTCACAATTACTTTTTTAACAAAATAAGGAAACTAGGAATTAATATAAAATTTGCTTTAAATTTCAAAGAGATGATTTGCAAAGTCTATTGAATGTTGAAATGTATACAGGAAACATGGAAGTGAACTGAAAGAATTGTACATAGCTAAAAAAGTTTATATCAGGATATTTTCTCCTGTAAGGAGTACAACTCTTGAAACACGAGACCGTTTAATGACATGGCTCTTATATGGTTCCATATTTAAAAAAGAAGGAAATCTTAAAATTATTTTTTAAAACTTAATGATACATGATTTATATTAAGCTTTACAATTTTTTTATTTGTAAATATAATCTCTACTTAATAAATTACCAAAGACACCAAGTGACTGGAAGAAATTTCAAAGATGTTTGAAACTTTATAAATCATCATAATTAGAAAAAAAAAAAACAATTCTTATAAAAATTCATTATTCATAAATTTTTATTTTTCAGAATATATCCTTAATATATATATTATAAAATCAATTACAAGTTTATCTAAATCAAAAATGGCATAATTTTAATGCATTTTTTAATTTTGCTATTCAGAATAAAAAAAAAAAATTACATGATTTACATTCCTCAAGATATCTTGCATTTAACTAATAAAAAAAATTTGGGATCAGTGCTCAATTTCTAGAAATTTAATTAAATTGACAGAGGGATAACACATGTAAAAAGAATATGTATATATTTTTACAAAGATTTTCTAAAAATAATTGCATAAATAGCTTCATTGGTGAATAAATCCTGAAAGTTTTATTAAAATCAGTCAATTGATTTTTGCAAGAATTTCCATATTAATGTGTCTTTCAAAGCCAAAAAAAAAATAACTTGTGTAATATTACATTTGCCATAGTAGTAATCTCTAGTAAATATTTGGTGAATTGTTAAGATAAATAAAATTTTTAACCAAAATTTCAAACATGTCAGAAAGGATTAAAAAATCTAAAAAATAATGAAACAAACTTTGATCTTTCTGCTTAATAATAAACATTTTGATGATAAAACTTTGATTAATTAAATCTGAACCCTTTTAACATCATGCTAAGCTAATTTTCAGCAGTTGTGTGGAGGTCCCTAATAAAATTATACTTTGATAGCATACTTATATATAATCATTATCTTTGCCTATGTCCCAACACTTACTAGTTCTTTGAACTGACCAGTCTCTACCTACCCTAATGATGAAGAATGTGCATTTGGGGTACAGTGGATATTGGCTCAAATAAGAAATTGAAGAGCCTAGTATGAATTCCAGTTGAATTTGTTACATTCATTTGCATGCAAACACCTTTGAGAAAGGTATTAATCCATCTTCTTTCTCCAGCTAGGGGTTAAATAGCAGGAGAGATTAGGTTCTATAGCCATGATTGGTAACCAATCTACTGCAGAAAGAAATAGAAATTACTGCAGGAAAATCTTCTGCTTAGTCAGACATGGATCAAAAGAGACATGATCACCCAAGCGTGTAACACGTATAACACTTAACTGACTGTTACCTCGCACGGAGGATAAAGGGGTGTGTGTAAGGTCAACACTGCTACTTTTTTAAAAAAAGACAAGTTACAGAAGAATCGACAGCCTCGTCGTCAATGGCAAGGGGGGGGGTCGTTGATGGCCTATGATCCACTGGGAGTGATGGGGTAAATAATAATTATAAAGAACCTTGATTATGACTTTAGACAGTTAAAAGATTTCACTATATTTCCTGTTTTTTCCTTTTAATTGTAATTCCTTGTAATTTCTGAGAGATTTTCCACCTTGTCTGAGAAGGATTGTCAATTGATTAATTGAGAAAATATCTGTCATTTTTAGTTGTATTTACCTTAAACATTTTTTAATTCTATTTAAGTCTTGTTTTACACACAAGTTTTTAATGTCATTTATAGCAAGTGACTTTTACTGACATGTTATGAAAGCTACAGGTTAAGTGTAACCAGGTAAGGAGAGACAGATAATACTTACCAAGTACATATTATGTTGCTTGATGGTCTCCTCTTGAGCGTTCCATTCCGTAGCCACAGCAAGAGCAAGACTCTCATTATCCACCTGGAACAAGTTTCCTAATGGAGTCCGCAATTTTCTTTTATCTAAATTTATCTCAAACATCCCTATCATCATAAAAAAAGTGACAAAATTAACATTTTAAAATATTAAAATTATGATGGTTACCAAGGTTTATTATTAAAACTGAGAAATTCAACTTACAGTTGATGAGATGGATTTCTATTTTAATTTACACTAATATTCTGATAAAAAACTTTGTCTATAGATATATAAAAGGCAATCTGTGAGTGTGTATGACTGTTCCCTATGCACACCTACATTTTTTAAGCTACACCATTCAAAATTTCTAGGAACACATATCTCCAGGGAAGCCAGGTCGACACATACTTTTTAAGTTTTAAGTTCAGCAATTTTTCCTTTCGCACTTTTTGACCAATGGAGGCAATTGTTTACATTTGCTCCATAAAACATCTAAGATGGTTGCTGAATTATGCCACAGAAATCAAATCACACATGTCAAACGCGACTAAAACATTTTTTATTAAAAAAAAAAAAAAGAAAATGAGCCTTCATATTTAATTTTTATTCTGACATTTTAAAAATTCATTTTGTTAACAAAAAAAACCCCAATATTTTTCCATAAAATTTTGAAACAAAAAGAAATATTTTTCAAACAAAAACAAAATATGTAAAATAAAAAGTGGCATCTTCTCCTACTACTAAAATGGTATGAGTTGCACGGGCAACACCGGGTTATGATGCTAGTATATAATAAATGCTACTCTAACATAAAAGTGGCCAATTAGTCTGATTGATAATCAGTTTATAGCTGTATATACACGTTTACATATCTGTACCCTGGATTTTTTCAAATATCTTCTTTTCTAAAAGATATACTCTTTTCTCAAGCCAACATACATGACCATAATTTTTTTTTTTTTAAATTCAAGAAAACAGTTACATCAAAACCTTTTATTATTCAAAATAAATATATAAATTAATTTCTCAAACTAAAAAAAAATAATTACATTAAAAAAATTCAACATTTATTCACTTTTGTTTATTTGGCATTAAATTACATCACTTAGCATCCTCCATAGTTTGACTTTCACTTTTAGCTTTAGGAAGATCTACGAGCATTCCAATGTTAAAAAATTTTTTAAACCTAACAATTTTTTTTTTTTTACTTCTGTTTATAAATACTTAGTTCAAAATAAAATAACATTTTTCAATATATAAGACACATTTCTTTTGCCTAAAAAATTGTATGCAAAAATCTGCTTGCATCCTCTGTATTAAAGGTCTTGCATAAGCCTTGTTTGTATTCGTTTAGAGTGGAAAAAAATGAAAATGGTAATTAGCTAAAAAGAAAATTGGCTTTAATATATAGTGGTTTAACAAGTCAATTACAATTGTTGCTATTCATTTTAGCTGTTTCTGCTGTTGAAAGTCCTAAAGTGATATGGTTTCAGCTATCTGGTAAAGTTCTTTCTTTGTGATTCTGTAGCACCAGTTTACAATATTCAAAGAAGGACTGTTTTCACTCACTTAAGGCCATTTTTAAACATTACTATTAGCAAGTAGTTTTTGGTCAGTTGATTTTATTTAGCCGCATATCAACCTCTATGGGTTATTTTTTGCTGAAATCTAAATATTTTGATTGATTTGGTTGATTGATTGATTTTGTTTAGCGACATATCAATAATTATTGGTTATTTGATGCCGAAATCTAAATAATTAATTGGTTTGCTTGTTTGATTTTGTTTGGCAGCATTTCAGTCTCTATGGGTTTATTTAATGTCGAAATCTAAAAATTTTGATTGGTTTGGTTGGTTGATTTTGTTTAGCAGCATATCAAACTATGGTTTATTTAATGCTGAAATCTAAATAATTTGAACGCAACGGCACGCCCTCAGCTAAATACATTTTGAACGCAACGGCACGCCCTCAGCTAAATACATTTTGAACGCAATGGCACGCCTTCAACTATAGATAAAATGTATTGCTGATCGTTTTGCTATAAATATGTATTGTTGGTTGATTGGCTGATTTTGTTTAGTAGCATATCAATCTATATAGGCAATTTAGTACTGAAATCCAAATATCTTGAATGTAATTTTATGGTTTCGAATGAATATATTTCTAACGCAATCATATGCCTTCAAATAAAATATACTGTTGGTCATTTCACTATATGTATTTTTATATGAAAATGTATTGCTGGTTTATTTACTATTAAAATGTATTTTTATACTTTCATAGTGTTTTTGTTTGGGGAGATAACTATTTGCCCATACCTGAGACCCTAGCAGGTGCTATCGCTCCAGATTAGGGTGGACCTGGGAACAACAACAGTTAAAAGCTGGTTCCACGCTCTTCAAAACCTCTAATCTCCTGTTGAGAGGCCTTACTGCCAGATGTAGTTTGTAGTCATACTTAGGAGAGAACAGTTGTTTACAGCTGACAGTTTTGATATTCTGAACAGTTTTGGTGCCATACCTGACATCCAGATGAAAGTCTGACTCATGTTTTCAGGTTAGTTTCAGTTGAACAGTAATTAGTGGTATGGTACAAAACTAAATCAAGTGCAGCCTATTCTGTTTTCAATTTCCTTCACCCCCTATACTAAATTTTGAAGTGTTTGGTATTTACTAATTCAACATCCCAAATTTTTATGATGGGTTAAGTGTAGGTGCCATCACTGCTTTCATTTCCATTCAAGATGACAGTTTCTGTTTTGGAAAGATTTATTTAGTTTCCCCGTTTCTTGAAACACTTAATAGAGGATGTTGAATGACAAGTTCTAATATAAAATATTTGATGATGAATTGTAATATCACATTAAACCCCAAAACCAGCAGGATATAATTTTACCATTTTAACAGAAACTATTAATGGTTATATATTGAAGATTTATTTTGAAAGGTCTTAATGTTAATTTCACTAATATTGTCAGCCATTAAAACATAAAAATCTTTTAAGTGAAAATTCAAATCTACAAAAAAAAAATTAGATATTTCTGGTATGATGCCTGGCATCCAAGAGTCTTAATCTGATAAAGCAATTCTGTAGTGTCTGTAATGAAGGTTCGAAGAATGAGTTTTTGCTAAGATCAACACGCTTCATTTTCTCAAAACCATTTTTAATCAGTGATCTGAGAAAGTGGTTGTAAACAGCTGACAGTTTAGACATTTCTAAACAAGTTTGGCACGATGAATGGCATCCATATAAAAGTCTTGATCTGACAAGACAATTTAAGAACATAACTCAAGATTTTAGGCTGTGTTTAGGTTTCAAAGCAACTTGTAGTGTTGAATGAACTGCTACTCCTATGAGCACAACCTATTCTAGGTTCAATTTCTTTATTTACTTATCAGACTGGTTTTAATCGATCCATACACTAATGTATTTGAAGTGTTTAGTATTTACTAATTCTATATCCAGAGTTTTTAAGACGGATTCAGCGGACGTGCCATCATTGCTTTCATTCCAATTTCAGATCATAATTTCTATTTTAGAAAGGTGAGTGTCTTATATAATCTCAAATGTAGTAATTTACTAAAATTTCTTCAATGAAGCATTGTCATTATTAATTTTTTTTATATTTTTTAATAATCTATTTTATTTTGCAGTTTTTTTTTTACTAGCAAAACTCAGATTCTTTTGCAAACAACAATGTAGCTTCTATTTTTGTTTCAGTAATTTTCACCCAATGTAAAGCTTAAGAGTCAGATGAGGAGTTAACATTCTTTACATTATCAACATGCAGACTATTGTCGTCTTTGTTGTTACCACAATGTTTTGGCCATTGATCAGCTTTCATCAAGTGCATGTCAATTCTGAACTGAACCTTTTGTTATGTGATATCGGTCATTCTATATGACAGCGAATGCTGGACAATCTCCTTAAAGATGAAGGAGAAAACTGAAAGTAACAGAAATGTGGTCTACAGAAAAATGCTGCGGGTACAATGGACTAAACATATGAGCAACAAGATTTTGGAGAGGATACAAATGAAAAGAAAACATACTTCACATTAAGAAGAGACAGCTGAAGTTTCTGGGACATGTAATGAGGAAGGGGGCTTGGAGAATCTAATACTCATGGGGTAGATAGAGGGAAAGGGAGACAGGGGAAAGCAATGTGAGATATCCTTGATGAGTTTAAACAAGTGGATAGCAGAGCAGGGTTTGGGAGAGATACAAGAGGAAAAGTGTTAAGAGTGACAAGGAATAGAAGGTAAGTGGAGGGCCACGATTGCCTACATCCTGAAAGGACATGACACAAAGAAAGAAAACAAATATAGAGAGAAGCATAGATATGGAGATTTTATGAGAAAGTTGATTTCAAGTTCATTGATCAATTGATATGCATTTTTATGAAGAGATAAGTATTAATTGATTAATGATTTATCCATGATGATATGAAAGTCTATAGTTAACAAACATTTTATATATATATATATATATGTATGTCATCCGCAGACAGATCTGTTTCGCTGTATCACAGCTCATCAGTACGGTTAGACTGATTGCTTTTTAACCCAGGATTGAAACCCGACCGAATTGGCGTCAGTCGGTGATTCTACCTCTGGGCTATGGGCGCTCGTTAGAAGAAGGCATACTTTTTAGCCTGTATATTATCATTATACACGCCCAATAGCCAGAGTGCTCTAATTCATTAGTGAATGAGTGATGCGTACATGCCATAGTAGCTACTGTTTTTCAAAGTCTACCTTTCTTCCAGAGTGCTCAACCAGGGTGTGAGAGCGTAAATAGTCATCCGCAGACAGATCTGTTTCACAGCTCATCAGTACAGTTAGACTCCGATTACTTTTAACCCAGGATATTTTTTTTTGCACTGTAAATATATCCCAGTATATTTGAAATTAAATTTCATAGTTAAATTTTTCCATGTTTTTCTAAGAGAACAGTTAGGTGGCTTGAGACGCTATTACGATAAATGGTGTCAACAGTTATTTCTCGTGATACTGTATTTCCTTTTATTGTATCTCTTTGCCCTTTCTTTTTCTTTTCTTGCTTTCCATTCAGTTTTTTCTGTTTCCCATTTTTTTCTCTCCTTTACATTAATCAATTGTCTATTCTTTATCCTTGCTTTCCTCTTTCTTTGGGGTTCTTTTTCGAATGAGGGAGAAATTTTTGTAAATAACTGTTACGGATGTCTATTCTAAAATGGACATGTGAACATGTAAAATTAAATAAAAGAAAAAAAAATTTTTTTTTTTTGGTTGGGGGGGGGGGGTATTTTCAGGACCAACTGTTGTACCATTTGGATCAGACAATCTAAAATCTTTTATATATATATATATATATATATATATATAGACATGTAAATCCAAAAGGAAGTAGCTTGAAGGTAAAATGTGTGTGCGTGTGTGCAAATAAATATACATACATGTATACCTCACCTTACATAAGTAGCTTGTTCCAAGAGAGGCAACTTAAGTTGAATTTACTTGTCTCTGAATTTACTTGTCACTAGGCTAAAACATTCCCAGTTGTGTATTTTATTTATAAATGCGTTTTTAATAGTATATGGTTAATAAGAATCTATTTTAAGCTTACAAACAAATAAATTTTAGTTCTTAACATAGTAAAGAGAAAAAAGAAGCAACCTAAATTTATGAATACATGTGCATACATACTTGTAAATGTAGAGGTTTACAATTTGACAATCTTTACAGTACATTGTGGACTCTTTATTTGTGAATGTGGTTTGCTTTCAGATATAAAATAAAATGATTTTGTGAGGTTAGAGTAAACTATTCTTGCAGTCTGCACTTGGCATCAGAGGAAACAGAGTGAGCAATAACTGAGCAGGACTAAAAATAAAAACTAGATGAGAGATGGTCAATGGAATGAAAACAGGTTAAGTAAAAGTTTCAGTTTGTAATTCTCTATTGGGTACCCGTACTGACATGTATATGACGAAGGTCAGGAGGCACAACAGCTGAAACACTGACAACAACCACAAAGATGAGGACAATAGTCTGTGGGTAAATAGTGCAAATAATTATGATGAATAAATGTGCAAAGAGAAAGAGATAAAGCAAAAAAAAATATCAAAAGCAAAATTACAAACAAGACGTACTTACCATTACTTTGAGCAATTCTGGCATTTTTATAGAATTTCTTCAATTCTAAAATACGAAACAAAATATTATTAAAAAGCTTATTTACAAACTAGTATACCTTATATAGTCAAAAAAAATAATGGCAATATTGATTTTGCAATTGCACTGGTTGTACATTTTGGGACGGAGATGCATGCGTAGCATGACATTTATTGCATTTGCTTTGTACAAATAGCTTTGGGAATGGCATGAACCCATTTCCCTCCTGACAGGGGTTAAACAGTATAAAACACAGGGTTCTTTAAGCTTGGGTGGCAGTAATCTTAAAAAGGACAACTGATTTCAAAAACATGGAAAAGGCAACATCAAACCATTCCACTATCTTTTGCAAGAAGTCATGCCAATTCACAGATAAAGTAAAGAAACCTGTGGAAAGCCATGATTGCCTACAACCTGGAGGGACATGACATTTAAACCCATACTGCAGGAGTAATCTAGGAGTTTTTATCTATGCAATTAACTGTTGTTTGTAAAGAATTTTGCTTTCTATATCATTAAATGTATAAAAAAAAAATCCAAAGAAATCTAACATGAAATAAAAAGCAATGTATTAGCAGCCTGATCTCTCCTACTAACTAATGATATTTGCTTACTAATATTAAGTAATGCTTCCTGTTCAGTGGCACTAGAAACACAGCTGTGTGCCCTGTATGACACTGGTATAAATACTGTATTTTTCATATGCTAAGATGGATCTTTTTCCTAAAAAATGCTCTCAAAAATCACCGTCTTAACACTGAAAGATCAAGTTGTGGAGAGGAGTTTACCAACCCTCATGAATCCCAGTCATGAATTACAAACCCTAGACATGTAATAAATACCATAATATTCCATTAGTATTATATTATACCATATATATATATATATATATATATATTTTTATAATCATATCGCCCCAAGCAAGGCATTTTATTGCCACTGTTTTGCAGGAGGTTACATTGGAGGAAGGTTATGAAAAAGAATGACAGGTTATAGGTGGTGTCAGGAAGTGGGTAAGAGAAGGATGAGAATGGTGTGATGAGAGTGGAGTGGACGGAGAAGGGAGTATAAATGCAGGTTAGTGAGATAGGAGATGACTATTGACATTACATTTAAATTCTTGGAGAGTATAGCTGTCAGGAAAGCAAGTATCTCTCTATATTTCTGAAATGAAGTATTGTAACTATTTACATTGTTTGAACTGTTGACCTCATCTTTATTCTAATATTCACAATGTTTCGGCTGTTTGAGACACCTACCTTCTTCACGACTCAGTGGATAAAAGTATTGGTTGAGTAATCAAAAAAGTGACTTAACCCAAAGAATTAGGAGTTCAATACAACAGGAGAAAGAACAAAAACTTGGAGATTTGAATTACTAAGCGAAATTAACTGAAACTTGGGATATCAAAAAAAAAAAGGCATGGCACATGATATCAGAACAATCTAGCTGCATGAACTCAAGGTTTTGGTAGGAAATTCCAATAGACATCACCTGAAGATGGTTGGAGCATACAACAGCCAAGACAATACACGGCAATAAGAATGAGGATAACAGACTGAATGATGTAAATAGTGTACATACCATATTGTTTTTTCAAGCATTGATGATAATCAGTAGGCATTTTCACCACTAGTAATATAAGCCTTTTTGTTCATCTGAGCATAACGTACGATAACGTCACAATCCTCAACAGCAACCATATAAGGCAGGTTTGACTTTTATGTTTCATTTTTACATTAAGAATACCAGCCTTGTTTCTATTTGCACTCTTGAATGCAACTGTAACTCTGACCTATCATCTGGGAGCCTGATGTAAACACACTATGTGTTGAGACACCTATTGGCAGCAAGTACAAGTTGTTTCTGGTGTGAAGAGGTATAGAGCAAAGTCATCTGGAGTTCCAACTCCTGTAGGGCCACTCGTGGCAGTATGGTAGAAGATGAAGGACCAACGTGAATGTGACAAAGACTTCAATGGCAGAATAGGCAAAGATCTACATAATCTCAATGACCAAACTGGCAGAAGAGGGCAGCACCAGTCTGATTGGTGTAACTAAAGGGGACCTTGACAAACCAAGCATCTAATAGCCCGACGCAACTAGGTTTTCCAGATCTCGCCTGTTTCAATCCCCTTTGAGCTGTGAGGGAAGGCCAAGAGTATAGGGCTTCTTTGTCATGCAGAGATGTCTGTCAAACTCTCTTTGATTCACAACTATCTCTGCCACTATCACATGTTGGAGGAGATGATCTCAATGTGAGCAGGTGCCACAACAAGAAGGTATAACACTGTGCTAAACATGTATTTAATAATAGGTTCAAAATGTGATAATTTGTTGTGACGAAAGGAAAAATGGCACATAATTACCCACATTTAACCCCTTTCAACTTTTTCCTCTTCAAATATCAAATCCTACTTGAAAGGAACAAAATTTCAAGACATCAGAGAGAGAAGAGAAAAAAAAAAGAAAAAAAAAAAGAAAAAAAAAAGAAGTCTAAGAGAATGTGATGAAGCAGCTGCTTGTTATTGTAAGAAAGGAATTGCAAGAATGCAAGAATCTCATATCTTAGAGATAATATACAGAAATCGATTAAAATTCATGTGTGAAAAAAAAGAACATTTTTCAAATACTTACTATATTTCCAATATGCTCAGATGCTGCAAGTGGTAAGATGTAGCCTATAATTAGCTTGGTAATTTTTAGAAAAAAAAATATTTGAAGATTTGATAGCTTACCTTATCGGAAAGTCTAAGTCACCAACTTTACTGGGCCATGTTTTTTTCTGTCACGGTTATTAAATATTATAATTTAAACATGAATGCTAATTGTAGGGTTATATATCTGGGGTTTGTGATTGTATCACATGACTGGTGTTCATGAGGGTTGGCAAACTCCTCTCTACAACTTGCGGTTTTGCAATAAATTCCACTGTGATTTCTCTTACAAAAATTATCCAACCCGATATATTCCATTAGTATCATACTATATATATCGTTTTCCAATTATTGATAATTACCAGTAGGAAACTGCCTTCTGGTTATGTAAGTTTTTTGTTCATTTAGGCATACCATATGGTATCTTCACAATCCCAAACCCCACCCACAGGCTGACAGTTATCTTTCATATGTACACCAAGAATACCACCCTTATCTCCATTTGTGCTCTAGAACAGTACAACTCAGTGTGGTACGCATACTGTCGCCAGTACTTGGAGATTTTCCAGAAAAGAAAGAAACAATTGTAAGTCTATGCCACGAGAGACTGCCAGGACATTTGACTCATTTTCGTTTTTTTTTTTTACATTTTCATTTTAGTTTTATATCATTATGGCTACATTGTTCATTTACTCACTCATGTTAAAAGTTATTGCTATCCAACTAACGAATGCAATATAATGAACAGCAAAACAGTGAACTGAATATGCATCAGACTTTGTTCCATTCATATATCCACAAATTCACAGCCCCCACCCCTTACTCAGATGGATTGGCTTGCCGGCCGGTCCCTGGCACATTGTAAAAAAAAACAAAAACAAAAACAAACTACTGGTCTGCCCCATCAAATAGTTTAAGAAACATTGCTCTAGAACACAGCTCTGGAAAAACAAAAAAAAAGGCATCAAATTATTTTGGAATATTTTAAAATGCAATGTATTGCAGGAACCTACAAAAATTTTGCAGTATTTTTTTTTTATTTTATTTTTTTTTACACTGAAGTTTTATACAATGACTGATGTGTACATTCAAGGTCATCTTTCTTTTCTCTTCTTTCATTGGCTAAAACAATGTTGTTGTAAATACTGAGCAGGTTACTAGCCATCCATATTTTGTTACCAATTCTGATACTATCTTTGTTGTTCAAAAAAAAAATATTGTTCTTCATTAATTTCACCTTTTGCTTGCTTTTTCATGTATTCTGTCTTCGTTCTTCTTTGATTTTTAGTCTATATTTGCACACATTCTTATTTCGTGCTGCTTTCAGCTTCTGTTGACTCATGAAGCTGGTAAAATAGATGCACACCATTCAACACAAAATAAAGCATTTCAGTGAAAATTAAGAAAAATTATAAATGCGTCCAGTGATTCTGCTATATATTTAGAGATTCTTAATAAAACCCAAAGAAGCAATATTATTGGTCCTAACCTGGCATATCACCTTTATGAGTTCAATACCTGGCCACAGCAGAGGTGAAGAAAAATTTGAGTTACTAAAGGGAAATAACTGCTGGCACGTAGAATGAGAACCAATAATGCCTTTTATGAATGAACATTTAGAAAATCTATTCTCCTATCTAACCAACAAAAACAAAACATAAGCAAGTTTAATAAACATTGGTCATAAAATAACACACACGCACTCTAAAAGTTGACCGAAACCATTAGTTTATTATAATACAAAAAGAAGAAAAAAAAATGAATTATCTTGACAATTTATCTAAACTTAAAAAAATGTTGATTTGCATTTTTTTAAATGAAACTGAAAAAGCTAAACATAAAACTACTTGAAATTTACACAACTTCCGATGTAATTATTCAAGTAAATTAGTTTTTATTCCTCTTAACATTTTAAAACTGAAATTTTAATGTACAATAATTTAAAAAAAAAAAATTTTCTTTTTAAGAAAAACTAGTTAGTAGTTTTACAAGAAAATCTTTTAAAACTCGACAATCTTGGACTTTCTCGCGTAAAACTTTATTTTATTCAATTAAAAATTTGAGATTCAAGGATTTTAAAGGTTCATTTCAATAGTATTTTTTATTCATAAACAATTAAGAAATTAAAGTTATCTTTTTTTAGCTGAAGTTAATTAATTTAATTATCTTTATTCAATAACCCTAACTTTTCCTTAATTTTTTAATACGTATTTCAAGGTCTTGAATTTTCAAAATTCCCATATAAATCACATTTCAGTTTCCATTAGGACTGGAAGACCAAGTGCACAACTGAAAATTGCAGAGTAGCAGAGATCATCAATTCCAATAACTAATACGGGAATTACATGCGCTGAGCATTCAATAATAAATAAAATGGTTAGCATCAGATTGGTGAACATTGCAATATACAGAAGAAATGAGTTTATAAAAACGTTGTGTTGAATTTTGCAGACGTCAGCGAAGCATTCGGAAATAATTTTAAAAAAACTCGGTGAGAAAATAGGGCAAGTTAAATTCTTAGCAGTTAATTTCGTGCAAGCATTTAAATTGTTTAAAAAAAAAATAAATAAAAGTTGGGATACGTTTCGACTCTTCTACAGAGCAGCGAGTGAAAAATCTTATATTTTCATCTATTTTCAGTAAACAATATTTCGAAAGTGTTAGTTTCTTTTTTGGAATTTACAAAAAAAAAACAAAAAAACGGTGTAGTTTTGAAAACGTCCCATTTGAAAATTTCAATCGCAATTTTTGCAAAGGATTAGCAGATTCCGACATTGTCTGCCAAAGGAACATTTTTTTGCCAATCACCGATCCAGAATAGTCAATCATTAGGTTATTAAAAGCGGTAAAATCTGAAAAAGAAAAATGTTCCTCTTGCATATACATTCTACATTCCGAAACAAATATTTAACGATGTCAAACCACCTAACAAGATACTTTATCTACTTAGTTCACAATATAAAAATTTACTTTAAATTCAAGGGGGTTAGACTACTTAACAAGGAAAAGTATATAAATGCGGAACAGGTCATTTACAAAGGAAACGAAGGTCAAACGCATCAATTCATTTACCGACTTAATTTTTATCTAAGTCGCTAGAATCTTATAAATCAAGTATCTAGTAAAACAAGCACAATTCACAAATGTCGTATATAGTTCCAACATATCCTAAAACTTGTTGAAAAAAAGTAACAGTTAGAAAAAAAGAAAGAAAAATCCACGATCCAAAGAAATAAAGCTCTTCAATTTTCAAGGGAGGTAAAAAGAGAAGTTAATAACTAAAAAGAAAGGATAAAATCTGGGTCTATGGTAATTTCTTTCAGACTAAAAACGATTTTAGAATTATAAAGACGCCTTCAGATCATACCTCTAGTGTGTACCGTTCTAGCAATCGGTACTGTAGTAAAATAGGAGCTGGCAGAAGTCGAAAATAAGGATCGAATCCGTCTTAATACAGCGCTAGCAACAACGTTCTTAACGGCAGCCATGTTAGGTAAAACTTTCCCAACCGAAGGCGCATAAAGAAGCTGTCTTTCTATTGGTCGATTTTACCGGAAGTTGTAAGATTGGCCAGTCGCAGGCAGCGTTATAATATCAAGTCGTAATTGTATTTTTTTTTTTTTTTTAAATGAAAGTGTCCTTGCTGGTTCGGTGTGGATTTTATTGTTTGTAGGTAAACAAACAACAAAAGCCAGGAAGAAAGTTGGATCGGAAATGCCGCAAAATATTATTGACCCGCCACCACCCGAAAACTCTCATCTGGCTGGGATGCCTACAAATTTACTGTACAATGGGTCTCGCTTCAACGGACATCAGAAAAGCAAAGGCAATTCTTATGATGTCGAAGTTGTTTTACAGGTGAGCAAGAAGGATCATTGTCATTAACTGCAGTATACACTCTTCTTTTTTGTAAATAAATACTTAGATCGGATATTATACTATATGCATCGACAATGTACTGATTTTAACTATTTGCTTTAAAAAAATCTACGTCTCATTCCTTTTTTTTTCCCGACAAGAATGAATAAAATTTTTTATATTTTTTATTTTCCATTTTCGACTTTTTGTTACGAATTATAATTTATTATTTATTAATTACTATTTTAAAAACTTTTAAAGTTACTTTCGTTGATATTTAAGACGTTATATTTTATCCGTTCTTTAAGAAACTTACCTTCGGAAAATTTTCATTTCATCAACTTTATTTCTATTAACAGTTAAAATTTTAAAACATTCATTTAACAACGCTGGTTGTCTTTTTTTTCTTTTTAAAAAATGCAACGTATTTATATCTAAATACGATTATTATTTATCTGATAATAATATATGCATTATGTACTTTTTATATTGGTAAGATGGAAATTTTCAATTCTGCTTACGGTACCTGTAGCTTTAAAAATTAATGAACAGCAGTTTTGAAAGGGGGAGAAAAAAATGCTCTCAGCTGACAACTTCAAAATGTTGACCAGTCCTCCACGAAACAATGATTAAAAATTGGAACGAGTAACAATAACATAAATTTAAATACGTTTTATTTTTTATAGATAACATTAAATTTGAATTTAATACTAACACTGTAACATTGACAAATTACGTTATTTCTTAAAGAAAATTAAATCTTCTTAATCTTTAGGTACAGTTGATTTGCTTGCATTTCCGATTAGAATTTATTATTCATTTATTTATTTGAAACATTGAAATCGATAACTATATTATTCAGCCTTTTATCCTTATTAGAGTTGTTTTTACTCAAAGGTACGTTGCAAATCGGTGTGAGTTGTGAACTTGTCATCTTCAGCAATTTTGTAAATACCTGTCCTCTCCAATCCAAAGCTCCCTGCCTTGCACTGAATTACAAGTGCTGCAGGTCTTCCAAGCTCTTGAAAATGTTTGCGGGGAATAATGAAATTTTATTGATAATACCCTCCCCCATATCGTTGCCAAATGTGTTATTGTCTATAAAATAAATTAAATGTATGTAGCTGTTAGTCCAATATGTTATTTTATTTGTTTTTGATGACAAAACCATTTTTTCTAAATGTCTTTATTCCAACCCAAACCTGTCTAACTAACTCACAGGTATTTAAAAAAAATATTAATTATGGAGTCTTTCCAAGATTGATTTGAGACCGCATAAATGTTCTCTCAATATCCCAAGCTAGTTTTGTTAATTTATATTTCCTTTCCCCCTTTTGTTCTCCAACAAAAAAATGAAATCATATATTTATCCCCTCCTATGATGATATGCAACTGAAGAACTTTACAGTTTGTAAATAAAAGTTGCCAGCTGAAAAAAAAAATCATTAACGTCAAACGAAACATCAATACAAAAAAAAAGGCTATTTAAAAAAACTTTTTTTAATTAAAAATAAAATTAAAATAACCTGTTACAAAAAAATATTTATTTTTCGTAAGTAATATTTATTTTTCGTAAAAAAACGTTTAACGGTAATTTTTAGATTTTTTTTTTTTTTTTTTTTTAGAGTTTTTAATTTCTTAATGTTCCTTTTTTTTTCCCCATTCATTTGACATTAAGTCAGTCAGTTAAGTGCCATACGCGAAACACGCTTGGGCGATCATGTCTCGAAAGAGGCATACAGAAGATTATCCCGCAGTAGGTTGCCATTGCTTTCTGCAGTAGACTGGTTGCCGACCAAGGCTATAGAACCCAATTTATCCTATTATCTAACCCATAATTAAAGGGAAGAGATGGATTAATACCGTTCTCAAGGGTATAATTTGTGTGTAAGTGAATGCAAGGAGGAATTCAACTGGAATTCGAACTCGGCTCTCCGATTTCTGTTCCGAGTCGATATCCACTGCGCCACAACGCACATTAAAAAAAAAAACAGCATAGCATGATAAAGGCCCCAAACTTAATAAAATAAAGTTTTATTCTCAAAAAATGTCATAAAGACTTGATGACATTGATAAGAACAAACAAAGAAAAAGGTATTCTATTTTTTAAATATTTTAATTTTAATATTTTAATACTTTCTCTCATTCGAAATTTTGGTTAATAATCTTATTTTGTTTTTTCTTTTATTATTTTTTACATTCGTTACCTCTACCCCTAGCTTAATTTCTAGAAATTAAATTTCTAAATGTTTTCAAACGTGGGATTTTTTTTGGAGAATGTTGTAAAATCATTGTTTTTTGTTCCCCCACCTCCACAAACAGTTGTCAATTTCCCGAAAATCTACTCTGAATAATTATAGTAAAAAAAAAAAAAAATGCAATAAAGCTGATATTATTTAATTAGGTATGCTTTTAATTGCTAGTATAAATAATTAAAAACATTATCGTCTAATGAAAAAAAATGTGACCAATAATTAATTTTTACCATTGTTTTCACTTTTTCTTTTTTTATATTTTAATAATTTATTAGTTTCAAAATATTTTTAAAGAATTCAAAATATTGTTTGTTTTAGGTTAAGTGAAGGCTGTATTTACTAAGCGAAAATTGAAAAAGCTTAATACAAAACATCACACTCTAAAATTTTTAAAATTTTCATGTGTATAAAACCTGCCCATTTTTTGAAAATATAGATAACCGTACGACATTATCAGAAAATAAGATCAATGACTATAGTAAATTTAAAGGTAACATTCCTAAAATTAGATTATGAAGAATATTTTCAACATTTGTAAGATTACTGAATACTTATAAATTATGTTAAGAAAACGTTCACCCATCATTTTCTTAAATTATGTTTTAACAGATAAAGTCTGTAGACAGCAATAAACATGTAAGTAGCTTATCAGTGCTTGACAGGTGTTGAAAGATTAGTAAGTCACAACTACTGTTCATTTTAAAATCCGTTTACATGCCTTTTTTTTTTTTTTTTTGTCTTAAGCTTAAAGTAAATAATAATTTTTTTCAGATCAGATTAATTAAACTTTAAATCAGTTAATATTCCACGAATAAAGTTTCAGGAAAGTTTTTTTTTTTATTTTTGTAAGATTTTTTTTTTTTAATAAACAAAATTGCACTACTAATCAGCTATTTTAGAAAAAAATCAGACTCAGTTCCCATCAATGTCATTTTTGTTTGAAAAATGTACTACAGTGTATTTTGTGTAATGGAAATAGTAAATTTAATTCTTTAGCTTTCAATTATAGCTAAAATTAAAGCTTCAGAAAAGCTTTATTTATCAAAATTCATTTTAAAATATAGGTATTGCAAAAAAAGTGGATGTGCCTAAAAAGTCCATGTGTTTTTTTAACCAAATGATTAATCTACTGTTTGGTTTATTCAGCTGTTTAATGTCAATTAAATCTTAAATGTGTATAGCGTGCTGAATTTAAATTCCAGGTCAGTGTGCTGTGTTCACTTTCACACATTCTCTTGGGCAAGGCATGAATCCATTTTTGTTCACCCAAGCTACCTGCAGCTTCAATAGCAAGATAAACAGGGTTCTCCAACTTTGGGTGGCAGCCAGCATAAGGGAAAGCAAACTGAACTCTAAACTGTGAAAAATGGGAACTCCACTTGAAGTAAAATAAAGGAATCTCAAAATCTTATCACCTGTGTTCTGAAGGAAAATGTTTTTTGAATGTTGCTCAGCCATTACTGTTCAGCCTCTGAATGAGAGAAAGAGACAAAAACTTTTTAGTGCTTTTAGCATTCCTACTATAAAGTTATTTACTGCTATTCTTTCGTTTTGTTTGTTTCACATTCAATGTTCAACATGTCATGCTGATCTTTCAATGCTGATTGAAGTTGAATCATTAAGTTTCCATTCCATTGGAAATTAAACGATTTTAGTTATGAAAAAGAATTAACTCTATGCCATCTTCTACACCTACCCACCCAAAAACGTGACACGTAGGGTTTAAAGATTCATTTAAAAAATGAAAGATTTTTCTTGTAGCTTTCATTTTAGCCTTAATTTCAAGCTAATACATTTAAATTTAATAAATTCAATAACCAAAGTACTTTGCTATATTTCAAACTAAATTAAAATTGTTTTTTTTTTTTTTTTTTTTTTTTTTTTTTTTGAATTGCTAAAAATCAGCCATAATGACAAATCTGCTAACCTGTAATTCTCTTTATTAAAAAAAAAATCTTTCATGTACTATTGGTAAAGATATGTTAAAATGAGATATTAGTGTTATTTTCATTTTTGCATAATTTAGGTGACGCTTTATCCATGGCACACACTATCTATCTATCCTTGCGTGTGTTAATGGGTGTACAAATATGAATATATATGTCTGCGTCTGTCATGATGACAGATTTCCCCCACTTTCACAAAAATACACGAATATACGCAACCCTACATATAACCAATGTTTTAAAAAATTAATCAGTTTGTCTGATCGCAAGAGCGTGAAACCCAGGGTTACAAACTCACACCTATCTATATGAATATGTCTGCTCTATCACTGATATTGAGCGCTTTTAAATAAGTACCACACATATATAATATGTAAACAATATAATATATATAACAAATTGCACACATATATATATATATATATATATATATATATATATATTTAAATAAAACTTTAATCCAAAAGGAAAAGCAGGAAGGTAAATCCCAAAGAACTGATCAAGGTGGAGGGCTCAATGTAATTAATATTTAAATTACAGAGCCAATTATAAAATAAATTCTGATGTTCAAATCAGTTGTATGGCCATTTCTACATGAAATCCTTTAGAGAAATTTCATGTATCATCAGCAACTTCTTTATTTCAAAATAAACCAAGATATTTTACCGGCGGAAGTTAAAAAAAATATACATCACAGAAAAATGAAAGGGGTGGGATTAATAAGAAAGCATGTATAAATGGCCAAACAACTGATTTGAACATCGGAAATTATTTATTTTATATATATATATATATATATATATATATATATATATATATAAATCTTGAAATATAAGGAGTAAATTTATTTAATAAAATTGCTATTTTCTTCAACCATGGCCTCCAGACAATTTTGGAATCTCCTGCAACTCTTCTGAATGGTCTCCTTGTTTAAGTTTGGCAATGCTATCATAATCCTTGCCTTCAATTCATCTTTGGTATTAAAAGGTGTTTTGTTCGTTTTTCACTCAACTTTGCCCCAGTCTTAAGAATCAAGCGGGTGGCAGTCTGGGGAGTTAGGTGGCTAGGTGTAAGGGGTTATGTGGTTGCAGAAATTGTCTGACAGCCATGACTGAATTTTCTTGCTTGTGTGGTATGGTTCAGTCCAGTTGCCAGACAGTGCCTTCCTGCAACCACCCTCTTGACCCAAAGCAGCACTACCTCCTCAAGGCACTTGTTGTAGGCCTCCATGTTGAGTCTGAGACCCTCATTAACAAATTCAGGTGTTCTTTTCTTATCAATGATAAGTTATCTGAGCCGCCATTACCTTTTTAATCACTATTACTCTAACCCGTACCAAATTTTCTGCACTGTCCTCAGGTCGACACCCAAACATTCTGAAATGTTCACGGAGCTTCCTGTGTGAATGCCAAGCAGTACAGCATGTTATTCCCAAATTTCTGGTGGAGTAATTGTGTCATGGTGCTCCTTTTCTCACAGATGGTGCTCAACTGACCCTACTATACTGTGCAGTCAGCAAAATCAAATGCAAACAATGCACGTGTGTAAAATTTAAAATATAGAATTATGACAATTTACTCCTCACACCCTGTATATATAACCAGAAATGTTACCAGAGCAAACAAGAAAACAAGTAAATTACAATAACAGGAACATTTTTTTTACCATTATCTTTTCATCAGACAATTACTCATGCAACCAAACTGGCAACTGGGTCCCACCCATTCACAGTTAGATCAACCAAATGCAGCTGACAATTCTACTCCATCAGCTTCTTTTCTCACACTTCTTGCCTGTGGAACTCTCTTCCATATTCTTGCTTTCCTGGTGGCTACAACCTCCAAGAATTTAAATGTAACGTCAATACCTATCTCTTAACCACTTGCCTCCAGTTCTTTCTACATCACCCTGTATATCTTTTCCTTTCTCTCTACCTTTGCAACTGTCATCACACCTGTAATCCCATCTTTCTCTTGCTCTTTTCTAACTGGTCCATCTTTCCCTTTACTCTCCTCCTATCTAAGCTTTCTCTTATGTAGCCCCCCTGTGCATTAGTGGCTTTACCACCTTGCTGGGTGAAATGATTAAAAAAAAATTCTCATACCTATATGATACTGTTGTGGATATACAAGCTGATTGAAAAGTCTCTATTTTAATATTTATTTATTAACTATAATTCTTACAAGGAATAGATATGAGGGGAAGTGTTTAGCATGAGATTTCATTTAAAATTCAATGTGGGCACCAGATTTTGTTACCAGCTTCACGTCAATTAATTTCACTAGAAACTCTTGTGAGATAAAAGACATAACTTCTTGTATTCACCCTTCAAGTTTTTTGGTTTGATATTAGACTTGCTAGTTTAACCAGCCACAAAGAAAAAAAACATAAGTTACAGGATGTTAAGTAAGGACTCCTGGCTGGCTACTCATTCAGGCCATGACAAGTCATCCATCTCCCAGGGAAGTGGGCATTCGGCCATTTGTCCAACCTGCATTCACCCTGGTTGGGGTTGAGCCGGCTTTCTCCCCAATGGAGAAAGTTTCATTGGGATTTGTTTAAGGGTAGGGTCCCAAGTCCTGCACTTATTTAACCCATAACTGGAGGGAAGGGACTGATTAATACCTTTCCCAAGGGTACTAGTGTGTAAGTGAATGTAGGGTGTTCAACTGGAATTCAAACTCTGCTCACCGATTTCTCTTTCCAAGCTGACATCCACTGCACCACAACGCACATTCATCAATAAATGCTTACAGCACCTGGTATTCCCAAGCGGCCACCCATCTAAATATTGACCAGGCTCAACGTTGTTTAACTTTGGTGATCGAGTGAGAACCAGTGTATTCATTGTGATATGACCGTAAGCTATTCCGACATTTACAAATGACAATAGCAAAATGTGGAGATGGCTTGATCTTGCATGAAAATCAAGCACTAATAACTGGCCAGATTTCATCTTGCTGCATGGTAAAGGTACTTTTCAGCATTCATGGTATTACAATAAATGACTGGATTCATGATCCTGTCCCACACAATACCATTATTTGGAGTGGTTCTGCATTTCCTCACTCCCTAAAGATAAGAGGATATTTGCCTGCCCAATAGCAGCAGTGGTGATGGTTCACAAACCCACTGATATGAAATATGCCTTCATCACTCCAGAGGCTACTTTTAAAGAGATCTGACCAATCTTCGTACCAAGCTGGCATATGCTCTCCAGACTCCATGCCAGTGACACAGTCTTCAGTAGGGTGATTTGCAGTAGTGCAGCTTCCAAGCATGCCATTTAAGCTCCTTCTTGAGCATAATTCTTATCGTGTGAAAGGAGAGTCCACTTTCCATTGCTGCTTATTGAATTGACTTTCTTTGGTTACATTTAAACAGTTTTTTGCACTGTCTCCTGGTCACTGGACTTGGAAGGGTGACTATTTCTTTGAGTATTAGCTACAGACCCTGTGGCCATAAGTTTTGCATGACAATTCTTACTTGTCTTTGTGTCAACCTGAACATGTATTTCTCTAATGGTCATCCACCATCTTTGCACTCGAACAATGGATTTCCAAACTTCATAACATGCCGCTAGCTGGGTGCATTCCTGCAGGGCAAGACTTTCAGTTGTATTGGTAGGGCTTCCATATTTCAATTAAAAATAATCAATGTGAAAAGACAGACACAGATTTAATTCTAATGTATTAAAAATCAAACACAAAAAATTTGAAACAAAAATTATAATTTAGATATTTTACCTCATGTTATGGTACAGTGGATATCGGCTTGGAACAAGAAACCGGGGAGCCAAGTTCGAATTCCAGTTGAATCAATTGTATTCACTTACGTGCAAATACCCTTGGGAAAGGTATTAATCCGTCTCCTCCTTCCAGTTATGGGTTAAATAGCAGGACAGATTGGGTTCTATAGCCTTGGTCAGCAACCAGTCTACCGCAGAAAGCAATGGCAACCTACTGCGGGATAATCTTCTGCCCAGTCAGTCATGTCTCTTTCGAGACATGATCACCCAAGCGTGTATCACGTATGGCACTTAACTGACTGGCTGACCTCATCTCCCCACTGTGATGTATGGCACAGGGTCGAGTTTATAGTGGGGAACCCAAACATGTCAATATCTATACCAAAGAGGATATGGTATTTGTAGTAAGTGTGAAACATCTGGCAAGCAAGGCTGTACTACAACTGATGTTCAGGGGGCTACATAAGAGTAAAAGTGTAGACAAGAGGAGAGCAAGGATAAAGACGGCCCAGTTGCAGTGGGTGTCAGAAAGGGCAAGAGAAGGATGGAAACATAGGTGTGGAGACAGTTGACATTCTCAAGTTGTGTTCTCAATATACAAAAACCTGGTTGGACACTTTTCAGTGGGTGGATGGCTAAGAATAGCCACCACACTCGTTGAGAGGGGGGAGCAGTTATGACAAGGTGGCTGATGTTTCTCTAACCACAGTGATAAAAGAAGAGTGCACCAAAAAAGACTTTGTGAAGCAAGTTGCATATTGATGGGCCCAAGCTCAACACGTGGGTCAGTGCAAGCTCTCTGATGACTGGAGTTTTGCTGGAGCATAATGGAGCTGCTGTGGGGGATGCAAGTTGGTTGCGCAAAGAGAAAGACCCACAGCACATAAATTTAGTAGAGATCATCACTATCTTAAAAGGTGAAAATATGACCTTGACGTGAGAAGCAAGTGTTGCACATCTTCACCAACTCTGTGTGTACAAATGGATCAGTCATCATTACAGGAAAGGCCAGGATACATACTAAGGTGGCAAGTAAAATGTTTGTCAAGCAACTTCTCACTATGCTCATGAAGCTGATTGAAGAGTATGCGTTATTGGTGGTAAGGTGAGGTTTGACAATAACCGAGCAGTTGGTCTAGCAAGAGTACCACAGCAATTGCTTGAGATATATATATATCCGAGTGAATAAGGAATGAAGAAAAATTTACATCTAAAACATTAATTTAAAACAGTGCTCAATATATAATATAGAGCTTTGAATATTTATTATAAATTATAGTTTAGAACAGGTACAAATTGTTTTATTCACTACAAAGTGTACATTTTGTTTTGACATTGAAATTACAATGTCTCATCAGGTGGTATGGAAAGCCTCTTTTCTTATATTTGACGTGGTGTGTGTGTGTGTGTGTGTGTGTGTGGGATGTTGGTGGGGGATTAGCAACAAGAGAATAAGTCTTGTAAATTGTCCGTTACACTTTCATTAATTAACTATATTCCCTACCCATTCTTCTTTTCAAAATTTTAACGGACAATTTACATGACTTATTCCCTTGTCATAACTCTTACCAACATCCTACACACAACTCCCCATATATAAGAAAAGAGGCTTTCCATTCCTTTCCACACCACCTGATGAGACATTGTAATTTCAATGTCGAAACAAAATGTACATTTTGGAGGGAAATAAAAAAATTTGTGCATGTTCTAAACTATAATTTATAATATACATTATTTTAAGCAGCTTATTGCCAAAGGATGTGCATTGTGGTGCAGTTGATAACAACTCGGCACAACAAATCAGGGAGCCAAGTTTGAATTCCTTGCATTCACTTACACACAAATACCCTTGGAAAAGGTATTAATCCATCTCTTTCCCCAGTTATGGGTTAAATAATAGGATAGATTGGGTTCTATATCCTTGGTTAGTAACCGATCTACCGCAGAAAGCAATGGTAAACTACTGCAGGATAATCTTTTGCCCAGTCAGTCATGTCCCTTTCGAGACATGATCACCCAAAGCGTGTATCATGTATGGCACTTAACTGACTGATTGCCAAAAACACATCTACATCAACAGACAAATTTAGCTGTGACTAAATGTCTATCCATAGATGAAGTGACCATCCTGCTTTAAGGCAGCGTACTTTGTCAGAAACGTTGATTTCACAGTTTCTAAGGTGTCAGTGAAAGCATTGGTGATGTAATGCAAGAAGTGTCAGTTGATCGACCTGCCACCATACATTGATTGAAAGGGGAATTGGATGTCAGGAACACATTGTCAAAGTGGGGGCAGGTGTAACCCACTACAAAGGCAACAAACTACTTGTTGCTTGTTAAGTGCTGGCCCATGCCGTCTGCTATTTGGCATCACCTGAAAATGCAATTATCATCAACCACTTGGAGACCTATTCTGCAAGTGCAGCCTAGCCCACCGACTGAGATGCTCATTGAAAATTTCAGGGACTTCCTAAATGAATGGGGAGTCTACCTCTAGTCCCGCTGTGCACATATCCTCTCAGAGAATGGTATCACGGGGTAATATCATTGAAGGGTAAAGCAGATTTCATTGAGAAAACTGTGCTCCATAATGGTAGCAATTTATGATACAATGTCACCCCACCTCTCCAAAATGATTTATCACTGCTTACTGCCCCTGCCAATATGATCCATTGGGACTAAGTTCAAATGAAAGGAATTGATGCAATACCCCCAGCGGAGAGTGAACAGCATCACACTGAATACAAAGTGGAAGATGATGTAGAGCTCCCAAATGAATTGTGCATGTCTCCATATAAACTTTGGTGTTTTACTGGTATAACTAGCTCAAAGAACATCCTCGTTGACGGAATGCCTCGCCATGTTAGGAACCTACACGTCCTGTTATTGATTCAAGTGTTTCAGAAAGTGGAAATGACAGCGAGTGTCTTCCTTCCTGAGGGCAAGGATGATCAATATCAGAGATGGATGTAGTTATCCTTCTGAAACAAACAGCCTGGGGACTGGCACGGACTTGCCAGGGGATGCTGTCATCTGTGGTCCCTCACTCTTCTCAGCTGGGATTGGCAACACTTCAAGATCAAGAAACCTTCAGCACCAGCATTGTGATGATGATGAAAAAAAAATTATTATACTGTTTAAGAGGAAAGGTAGAGAAAATTGAATCTGGTAAAAACACACACACACACACAGAGGTTAATGAAAGAATAGAAAGGTATGAAAATTGCAATATATTATACTTTATGAAAAGGTAGATAAAAAGATAACTGAAAAGAGGCTGCAATAGAAAATATGTCTGCATACGATTTACGTATAATAATGGGGATGTGTGGTGTAGTGGATATCAACAAGGAACAACAAATCGGGGAGCCGAGTTCAAATTCCAGTTGAATTCCTTGCATCCACTTACGCACAAATACCCTTGGGAAAGGTGTTAACCCGTCTCTTCCTTCCAGTTATGGGTTAAATGATAGGACAGATTGGGTTCTATAGCCTTGGCTGGCAACCTGTCTTCCACAGAAAGTAATGGCAACCTACTGTGGGATAATCTTCTGCCCGGTCAGTCATGTCTCTTTTGAGACATGATCGCCCAAAATGTGTATCACGTATGGCACTTAACTGACTGAAATAGCCAACAAGTTTGCTGAAACCTATATCCTGGCAATCATGGAAAACTCAGACTATATATGCATGAGTAATCTCAAAAGGATGGAACAAAATTTTGTCAGAATTTGAAATAAATGATAGTTCAGAATTCCTTTAAAGGCAACAGGTCTCCAGTTCTTGTTGTTTTATGATAAAAACAACTAAAATGAAGATGCTAGTTGGATCAATTATAATTTTTGAATTTCAAATAATTACATCACTCAAAAAATAACAGTTAAAAATTTGTATAATATTTGTGCATTGGGATTGTTGATTGCAAAAGTGTTTATATAAATTTTTAATTTCTTTGCAGTATGTTGATTTAGAAAATGCCTATCTGTGCGGCTATTTGAAAATCAAGGGGCTTACAGATGAGTACCCCACACTTACTACATTCTTTGATGGAGAAATAATTAGTGAAAAACACCCGTTCCTTACTCGGAAGTGGGATGCAGATGAAGATGTGGACAGAAAACATTGGGTATGTTCAAAACGTCAGCTTAAATTTTTTATTTATTCATTTTTTAAATTTTTTTAAATTTTATTTTATTTATTTATTTATTTATTTTTTTTAAGTGGTTAATTGACTCTGGCTCCCTCCCCCCCCCCCCACCGTCTAATCATCCAGTTTGAATATCTGGAACTGGTTGTGCAACCTTGATGTAACTTAACCAATGAGAGGAGGTGACCTTGCTGCACATCTTAGCACATTATCACTGGGTAAGCATGTGCATTGTGTAACCATCACAATGTCTTATGCAGAGTTTTGTGACATAAGTTTGCATCAACCATGTCCTTCAGTCACTCAACAGTAAAGGTTGAGCTCCCCTAAAAGAGGGATTTTACAAACCATCTTACAAAGTGGAAGAAATGCTGAGATAAATGTGTAAAATCCAAAAAATTGGTATTCCGAGTGGACTAACACACCTTTGCTCTTGATGGGTTAGCTGTCCGCTAATATTAAATTTGTAGATCCTTTCATGGATGGCTCTCATATTTAGTGAGTTTTTAAACATTGATTACTTCGCTTTTCATTTTAATAACAAGCTTTCAACTGCATGTTCAAACACTGGTTCCCATGCAATCACTGAAGTTAAGCAATGTTTAGCCTTGTCAGTATCTAAATGGGTGACTGCTGGGGAATAGCAGGTGCTGTAAGTTTAGAAGTATAGATGGTGTAATTGATAATGGCTCAGAATTGTTAACCAGAGAGCAGTTCCAATTCTGTTTGGGTTCATTAAATTCAGTTACACACCGATAACTTCAGGAAAGGTATGAATCCACAAATATCTTTAAATGCCTATAATTAATAACAGAAGCCATTGGTTTATTCCAATGGCTTCCCATACTTAATATTTTTTGTTTTCACTCTCGCTTGGTCATGTGTGACGTCATGACCTGTGATACGACATTTGCTTCTAGCATCTTATATGCACAAGTTTTCTGTTACTTGGAAATGTTCCATGTAAACAAAAAACAGTTTGTCATTATGGTTTGTTTGTGTTTAAATATATAATGTAATTGACATCTGTGAAAATGGCTTATGTAAGCCGAAAGCTCAGATTGGATTAATAAAAATTATGTATCAATATTGTAATTTTCTTTCTTCATTTAATGATAATGTTATTAAACTTATCAGAGAATATGAAAAAACTTTACATAAAATAGACAAAACTTGTCTATATTATTTAATGAAATATGCATTAATATATATATATATATATATATATATATATATATCCTCCATCTAAAACATGACTTGGAGTTTCATGCTCCACATAATCATCAGGTGCATGTTATGAACTGTCCGTTTTTAGATTTTAATTTTGTTTTTTGGTACTAGCATTGTTTAAGGTCATTATAATCTGGGGGTTTCAATTTTTTCATTTATTAAATGTATCATTTTAATTTGGCTTATACCGAAACCTAAATGTAAAATTATGAGAGTTATTTTTAAAAAAAAAAAATAAAGGAAATATTTAATATTTTGTGGGGCATATTAACATATGTTATAAGGTGGGGATAACTTTCTATTTATTTTACTTTTATTTTCTGTTAATGAAGGCATTGAAAAAATGAAGAAAATATACACAGATATATATATACAGATAATAATGAAAGAAAATGAATTAAAATAAATAAATAACTGAACAAAGAAAAAGTGAAGAGGGGGGTCAGGTTAGTCAGGGTTTGAGTATTTAAGCAGATATTTATTTCTATGTTTGCATGTGGTCATCAGTTCATTTTTGTTTAATATATTAGGGTTATTTTGGTGTTTTTTTTAGATGACAAGTTTTTCTAAAAGGTATAAGTTACGTCTATTTCTTATTCCATTATAAGATTTGGTTTTGTGATGATGTCCCAAGTAATAATTGGGTTTTCATTGTTTTTTAATTGCCAAAAATATTTGGAGAGTGCAGTGCGTTTCTTGCATTTTTTATTAAAATCAATTTCTGGTTATAAAATTTTTTTTTTCCCCCCTACCTCTGTACATTCGGTTACAAATTGACTGTTAAGTAGGTAGTGTGTTTTTTCGGCAGTTATGATTTTTGGTAGGGTGACTGTTATTGATAGTGACGATACTATTATTTATGATTTTGCTACAAAAAACAAGCCCTTAACAAACTGACCAACTAAGAAATGACTTTAATTTTTTTTTTTTTAAAGATCACAAACTGAGAATCACTACGACGACTAATGCTAAAGTGATCAAAAATTGACATTTATAACAACCTTAAACAACACTATTAAAATCTAAAAACAGTCAGTTCATAATATGCACCTGATGATTGCATAGTGCATGAAACTGTAGGATAATTTGTATATCTATTAATAGCTCTGTTATATTACATTGCACACTGTTCTATTAATACCTGATAAATATTTATATATGCGTGAGTCTGCTATACCAGAGGACTGGGACCTATCATACATTGTAAATTGCTACAAGGGTAAAGGTGACGCATTAGAAAGAGGAAACTACCGTGGATTAAAACTGACAATTGGGTACTTAAAGTTGTCAAGCATATACATGAGACAGTGATCATGTCTAAAGTCAGTATTGATTCGATGCAGTTTGGCTTCATGCCAGGTAGAGGCACAACAGATGCTATTTTCATCCTACGTCAGATGCACGAAAAATACCTCGGTAAAAAGAAGAGTGTTTATTTCGCCTTTGTAGATCTGGAAAAAGCATTTGATCGCGTTCCAAGAAGTGTGTTGTGGTGGGTAATGAGAAAGCTAGGCATTGATGAATGCATAAATCGCACCGTCCAAGCAATGTATGTCGACGCTAAATCCAGTGTCCGTGTGAACGGTCAGTTCAGCTCTGAATTCGATGTGAAGGTTGGTGTTCACCAGGGCTCTGTCTTGAGTCTGCTCCTCTTCATCATTGTCATGGAAGCGCTATCATGTAAGTTTCATACTGGCTGTCCATGGGAGATCCTCTATGCCGATGACTTGGTCATCGTTGCCAAGACCATTGATGAGCTCATGACTAAACTGGCTGCCTGGAAAAATGCAATTGAGGCTACAGGCCTCCGCGTGAATATGGAAAAGACAAAAATCCTTTGTAGTCGACATGATGCTTCGAAGCCCATCAAAAACAGTAAATATCCATGTGGAGTGTGTTGTAAAGGTGTTGGTCATAACTCCATACGGTGCACAACATGTGAACATTGGGTACACAAAGCCTGTACTGACCAGAAGGGTTGACTTGTAGAGGATCCCAGCTTTAAATGCAGGCGCTGTATGGGTTTGATCTCTGCAGAAACCGCTCCTGCTCTTACCCACTTGGAGTTTGATGGAGAACAACTGGAAGTTGTCACCCTGTTCTGCTACCTGGGTGATGCCACTGGTGAGAGAGGGGGTTGCTATGACGCCACAACTGCCAGGTTAAGATCGGCATGGAAAAAGTTTAGAGAGTTCCTCCCCATCCTTACATGTTGTGGCATCTCTCTGCACAACAGGGGCCATGTTTACAATTTATGTGTGAGGTGCGTCCTTCTCCATGCTAATGAGACATGACCTGTTACGGCTGCGGATATAGCCAGATTAGCCCGTAGTGATCACGCCATGATCCTCTGGATCTGTGCTTCAAAACTCTCTGACAGGGACCCCCTTACATTCATTGAAGTCTAGACTGGGTCTGGCTGGTGTAGAGGAGGTTCTTTGGTGGAACAGACTGCGCTGGTATGGCCACCTTCAGCACATGGACCCAGATGTGTGGCCTAGAAAAGTTGAGAGCACTGTCATCCCGGGCTCGTCCACAGAAAAGATGGACCGACTGCATCAATGAGGATCTGAAAAGCACCGGCCTCAAACCTGAGCAAGCAATGGATCGTGGGTGGTGGCGAATGAACATCAGACCTGGACGGCATGGCAGAACTTTCAACCCTTGGACACAGGGAAGACAGGGAAGAAAAACCGAGTAGTAGTAGTAGTAGTAGTGTACCTGCATGTATATGCATATGTATACTTATTTAGGTGGTCATGGGCATGATGGTAAACTGCATCCGGCAGCAAGGCCTCTGATTGGGAGGTTGTGAGGAGCATGGAACCACTTCTTAATTGCTGTTATTCCCAGGTCCACCCTGACCTGGAGTGGTAGCACCTGTTAGGGTCCCAGCTATGGGCAAATAGTTAACCCCCAAACATGGGGTAAAACACTATGAAAGTATGAAAATACACTGATAGAATTATGTGCATAAAAATATACTTTTATAGAAAAATATACATTTTTGAAAGGAAAATATTACAAACAATACATTTTTGTAGAAAAAATTAACACATTTCTGAAGGAAAAACTTTATTCTCAGCAAAACATTTGAATACAAAACTAAAAGACATTTTCAGTTATCTAAAATAAAAACAAAAACTATTTCATTAAAATCTGACTAAATCAACCTTCTCACTATAACCAAACATTTAAAAAAAAAACCCTCAAAACCCCACCTTTTAGGCATTAAATAACCCACAGAGGTTGATATGCTGTTAAACAAAACTCACTTATGTCCATACTTACCTACCTATATATATATATATATATATATATAATGTGTGTGTGATAGAGATAATGATATATTTTATATATCAAGAACAATATTGAGTAAAATGTATGACAAAGTAAAAAAAAAAAGTTTCCTTGTGACACATTTCGTCTTTGATTGAACTAGATTTATTATATTGGTGTGACCTACACATGGGCTGGGCGACAAGAGATGCTGGAAGATTTTTTAAAATCTTTATTCTTTTAATGTAGCCAATTTTATTTGTATTCTTTTTCTTTTCATCACTTCTCACACTTTGATAATAAAATTTATGCCAGGAATGATGAAATGTAAGAGCTCAGTTGCAAATTTATTGTAGCTGACCTTGCAAGAAATATAGGCACTCTCTAGACATTTTCATCATAGTGAATTGTTTTCTCTTTCGATCAGAGTAGCATTTTTTTTATACCAAAATTGTCGTCAGTCTCATTACAGTCAGCAACCAACGCATTTGATGTATTGTTTTGTAAAATATCTCTTTTGTGTTCATATAATCTTTTTATTTAGATCTGTTGAAATTTCTCTTATGCCTTGTTTGTATGTGACATAAATGTAATCCGATAATGTCCTAAAGGCCTAAACTTATCACAAAACGTTTTCCTCTTTGTCATACATTCCCCACCCCCATGTATGTATGTATGTATGTGTGTGTGTGTGTATATATATATATATATATATATATACACTAGCAGTATAGCCCGGCGTTGCTCGGGTGTAATGAAAGCTTTAAAACTAATCCATGGTCCTGGAGCTCAGACTCAGCCTAAAGAATATTTGTGTAAAGTTTGGTGAGAATCGGATAAAAACTGTGGATTTGTATAAAGGACATACAGACAGATAAACAGACATACGCACAAACATCTTGCCTTTTATATATTATCCACTTTCTGCACTATTGTAAGAACTGCAACCTTGAAACTTCTGAATATCGTTTCTTATGTCTTTGTCTATGAGTGTATCAAATTTGATTAAAATCGGACCACTCCTTCTATAACCCAATTTTTTTTTTTTTTGATTATCGATTTTCGATATTTATCGGGGATACCTCGATACAAAACCTAGCTAAGAACACTCGCAGACGCTTATAGTACAACTGTGTAAATTTTCAAGAAAATAGGTTCAGCTGTTTTGGAGTCTATAGGTAACAGATACACACACACACACACACACACACACACCATAGTCTGTTTTGCTTTTTGTTGGTTTAGTTTAGCTGGTAATTCTGTCTGGAATGTAAGCAATGTCTTGGTATTTCTCTTGACTGCAGTTATATATTCAGGTAATCTAAAAATCAAAGACATCACCTGTGGCCTCATAAATATTATGAAACCCAAAAGTAGCAAAACTGGAAAACAAATTCTGATTTAGACAAAGAAAAGAAAAAGTATATTGATCAAATGAAAACAATCCAATTTGGATTTAAAACTATTCTTGCACTTGCATAAATACAAATGCTTCTTTGTGTATTTTCTTCATGCAGTTTTTAGTTGTATTATTTGCACATTGTTTATATGATATCACTGGCATGACTTTGACAAATACAAGCTTTATGAATGTGATCACGAAAGTTCTGAGATTGTATGACAATAATATAATGCTTGACTGCATTTGAACCTGATATATGTAGGTAATGTTTGAGCCTTTTGATTACTGATTACTTTGAAACTTCTTTATTTTCTACAGGGTAAGGCAAAAGTCATGCACCCTAGAGGTTAATGGCTAAGTCAAAGAGAGAGGTTCTGTTGATTAGCCACTGGGATCACCAAACCTTGCACCCTTGGATTTTCTTTTTCTGTTGAACCATTTGAAAGCGCTTGTTTATCAGACATGCTTAAGAAATATTGAGAAACTTAAAGAATTAAATATGAATGCAGTAAACTCTCCCATGTTTTAATGAATTCTGCAGGCACAGAATTGAAATCTATTTTGAAAAAAGTCATTTTGAACAACACATACCAAGGAAATAACTAGTAAATAAAATTTTCATGTGTAACTAGCTGTACCCAGCCACGCGTTGCTGTGGCTCAGTTTGGTTAAATGGGATTAAAAAAGAAATTTATTTACTAAACCAACGAAATGAATGGGATGTCAATAATTTGTTGAAAAAAAATGAATAGGATTTTTTTTTTTTTTTTTTTAAAAAGGAAAGGGATTTCTATTGTTTACACCTGCCAAAATAGAAATAATAATAAAAAAGGCTTTGTTTACCTTAAATGTACAGTTTTCCTATGTTTTCTATGAAATAACAAAGTTGTCTGTAAACACGTCCGTATTGAAAATGAAAGTTTATTTGGTTCAGCTCTAATAGATTTGCAAAATCTTTTTTTTTTTTTTAAAATTGTAATATTTTTTAATATAAGGTATATAAAGACATGCTTGTATTCGATTAAAATGCTATAGTAAAATTTCAAAACAATTGGTGCAGCCGTTATCTAGATTAGCGGATAGCAACAAACGGACAAGTACATTTTTATTTATATAGATTATTAGCAGTATAGCCCAGCGTTGCTCGGGTGTAATGAAAGCTTTAAAACGAATCCATCGTCTTGGAGCTCAGACTCTTTGGACGTTGGCACGAAAGACTAAAAAAAGCAATAGTTGTTTCCAGTTAAAGCGAAACCGTAGACTGAAAGAAAAATGACTGGATGTAAGTCAAATTTTGATTTCCTGGTATCAATATCAAATAAGTTTTTTTTTTCGTCGTAAGCTGAATTTTGAAGGCTAAATAAGTCCTGAGTAAATGGTATCATGGCTGAGACTAAAAACTACAATTATACCTACTTAGAGCCAAACCCTAAGCAAAAACTAATTATAAAAGGGCTGAACCAAATACAACATACAGGCAGATTATCAGACACACACAAACATCTTGACTTTTATATATATATATATTATCGATTTTCTGCACTATTGTAAGAACTGCAACCTTGAAACTTCTGCATATCTTTTCTTATGTCTTTGTCTATGAGTGTATCAAATTTGATTAAAATCGGATCACTACTCCTATAACTCAAATTTTTTCGATATTTATCGGGGGTACCTTGACACAAAACCTAGCTGAGGACACTCACAGATGTTTATAGTACAACTGTAAATTTCCGAGAAAATCGGTTCAGCTGTTTTGGAGTTTATAGGTAACGGATATACACACACACACACACACACACAAAGTTCCATTTATAAATAAGTGTAGATACTTTTAATAAATTAATCTCCATGGTGTGTGATGTTTACCTCATGCTGTGTAATTCATTATTTTTATTTTCATAAAATCGCACATTTCTGGAAACTAAGAAAGTGATTGTAAGTGGTCAGTGATTAATGAAAACCTTACTGATAGAATATGGGTGTTAGATGTATACTGTAAATAGAGGCATAAATGAAATAGAAAAAAAAATAACTTCACCTGTTATGTAAGAATTACTGCTGACTGTTTCCTCTAAGCACAAGCTTTAGATGAGTCAGTATTGTCATTTTTATCAAATTCTTTCATGTTATGTTATTGTATTTTTTTTTTCTTCTTCTTCAGGGGAAATTTTTATCATTTTTTAAATTTGCAAAGAATTTTAATTCAGACACATTTGACTATGAGGAACTTCGAAAGACAGACTGCGTTTTCATGCGGTGGAAGGTAAGTCAAATCAATATTTAGTATGGTAGTCTCAATTTCTTTGGTGTTCTTTTGACATTTAGTCATATGAGATATTATTACAAAATTCCTGTATTGAACATGCCATGATTGTTTTGTACAGCAGAAATTTATACGCAGCTAATGTTCATGGGAATCTGGCTTAATGTATTGGTCGACCAACAGACCTTGTGTTGTCTCTTATTTTCAGTTTGTTTTTGTAATTTTTAATTAACGACTGACAAATTTCTGCAACAGGCCTATATCATATATTCAAAAAGCTTAAGGTTTCTGTCAAATAATCTTTGACACAAATATCTGCATACTTTAGGGGTATTTCATAACTAATTGGAGTCTCTCTTCAAAATGATAGGCAATCAGAACAACCATCTGCCAGCAAGATGGTAGAAAAAAAATGGAGAAGTTTTGAACTCGTCCGTAAGGACTGTCGTTGAACTTCAGTAGCTCTCACTGGACTGGTTTAATTTGACATTTACAATGAGATCCCCCACAAAAATATAAAAAAAACTGATCCTCCTGCATGTTGCAACCTTCAGGAAAATAATCTGCTGGAGGTTATGAAGTTTTTAAGTTTAAAAAAGATATTTTAAAAGTATATGTTCACTCTCGCTACTATTCTCTCATATTTTTATTAACAGAAATGTTTCAATATTTTTATTTTATTTTTTTTTATAATCACATCACCTCAAGCAAGGCATTTTACTGCCACTGTTTTGCAGGAAAGTTATGAGAAAGAGTGACAGGTTATAGGGGGTGTTAGGAAGTGCGTAAGAGAAGGATGAAGAAAGGAGTATGAGAGGTGGGGTGCAGGTTAGGGAGATAGATGACTATTGACTTTACATTTAAATGCTTGGAGATTGTAGTTGTCAGGAAAGCAAGTAAATGAAAGAACATTCCACAGGTGGGAAGTGCAAGAAAAGAAGCTGATGGAATAGAATTTGTTTACATTTTATTGGTTTCACAGTAAAACGGTGGGGCCTAGTTGCTAATCTTGTGGCTCGAGTAAATTCATAAATAGGAGGACACCAGTGAGCTAAGTTCATCGGAGCAGAAGCTGTGAAAGTAATTGTAGAAGAGACACAGAGAAGCCACATTTCGCCGGTGAGAAAGTGACTGTATCCGAGCTGCCAAGTCAGGATCGATCACATTATAGATTCTCCGTTGGATTTTGTCAAGGACACCTAAGTGGATAACAGGAGCACCCAACCAGATATGGCAGCAGTATTCAATGCACAGACAGATGGTAGATTTATATATGTGCAGAATTGTTTCAGACTGGTAAAACTTTCTGGCCCTGCACAGAGAACTGACCTTTTTAGCTATGGATTCTATATAGTCATTCCACTTGAGGTCTGTGAGTTAACCTGAGGAGGCACAGTATAGAATATGAATGAAAATTGTCAACATGTTTTATCATTTTCTTATGATATATGCATGTGTGTCAATAGAAAAGGCCCAGAGGTCATATATATATAAAATTTATTATTATTGTTACATTTTTATTTCTTTCATTTTTTTTTTTTTTTTTTTTTTTTTGCTTAATATTTCCCGTCAGAATTAGGCTTACACCAGCTCCTGGATGATTAGTGAAATTAAGGAACATCGAGCCTGGTCATTGCCTAGGTGGGTAAACACCTGGGAATGCCAAGTGCTGTAAGCTTAGTAATGGATAATGGCACTGAATTGTTAATCATAACTGAGTTCTAATTCCTGTTGGGTTCATTATATTTACTTGTGTGCAAATACCCTTGGAAAAAGTATGAATTTTGTCTCTTCTCCTCCCTTCTATGACCACCCGATAAAAAAAATTGCACTCTAAAAATATTTTCTGACTTTAAATAGCCTGCAAAGGGTTAAACTGTAGAAAAAGAATCCATAAAAACGAAACTAAAACCCATTATAATTCAGTTTGATACTGTCCAGGACATTTGCATTTAGTTTGAATATTAAATCTTGGAGTCACTGGATAAAAATACGGGCATATCTTGTGATTGTGTTTGAAACGTGTTTTTCATTCAATGTGGATTGTCAGTATTAAGAATCTTGCACTTTGAGTGCCATATTTTTTCAAGACAGATAATATTGATTCTCTGCTGCTTCCTCTTTAATATCTCCAGACAGTGCATTACCATAATAGTTCTTGAAAAAAATGTAGTAGGAAGGATCCTTTTTGTATTCTCTGCATCAAAATGCAGCATCAATCTGTTTCTTACCTCAGTTATTTGCATTTTGATGTCTTATAAATTTGATACTTATAAAAATGTGTAACCAAAAGTATTCCTCTTGGCAAAATATTTAAATAGATAAGATTATAATACTGAGCTTTATAACTAGAAAAAAAATATCAGGACAAATTTTTGCACTTCATTTCAATTTTTTTTTTTTACACTGTTACAGGAACACTTCTTGGTACCAAACCATAAAATCAAAGATATTAATGGCGCTTCTTTTGCTGGTTTCTATTACATCTGTTTCTGGAAATCAAATTCAACTATTGAAGGCTATTACTATCACCGTAGTTCAGAATGGTAAGTACTTTTTTTTTTACTTTTATTTTTATTTTGTTTTTCAACTATATTGATCAGAAGTGCATTTTATATATATATATATATATATATATATATATATATATATGCACATTTTATTTTATTTTATTTATTTATTTACTTTTTTTTTTTTTTTTTTTTTTTTTTTTTTACACCTGATGATGGTGTATGGGATTTGTTTAAATATCTATATTCCAGGTAATTTTACAAAATGTCCTCATGTTGACCTTGTATTGTTGACAATTTCTCTATGAAAGTATGAGTTGTTAGGTGTAAGAGACATATTCGTTAAGACTATTGACGGGGAAATGTCTTCAATGTGCTGGTGTGTAAACAAAATAGCATTCAAACATTGTGTAAACAAAATAGCATTCAAACATTGTGTAAACAAAATAGCATTCAAACATTGTGTAAACAAAATAGCATTCAAACATTGTGTAAACAAAATAGCATTCAAACATTGTGTAAACAAAATAGCATTCAAACATTGTGTAAACAAAATAGCATTCAAACATTGTGTAAACAAAATAGCATTCAAACATTGTGTAAACAAAATAGCATTCAAACATTTGTAAACAAAATAGCATTCAAACATTGTGTAAACAAAATAGCATTCAAACATTGTGTAAACAAAATAGCATTCAAACATTGTGTAAACAAAATAGCATTCAAACATTGTGTAAACAAAATAGCATTCAAACATTGTGTAAACAAAATAGCATTCAAACATTGTGTAAACAAAATAGCATTCAAACATTGTGTAAACAAAATAGCATTCAAACATTGTGTAAACAAAATAGCATTCAAACATTGTGTAAACAAAATAGCATTCAAACATTGTGTAAACAAAATAGCATTCAAACATTGTGTAAACAAAATAGCATTCAAACATTGTGTAAACAAAATAGCATTCAAACATTGTTGTAAACAAAATAGCATTCAAACATTGTGTAAACAAAATAGCATTCAAACATTGTGTAAACAAAATAGCATTCAAACATTGTGTAAACAAAATAGCATTCAAACATTGTGTAAACAAAATAGCATTCAAACATTGTGTAAACAAAATAGCATTCAAACATTGTGTAAACAAAATAGCATTCAAACATTGTTTGTTTGCAAGAAACATTCCTTAAAGAAAACCATATACCTAATGTAAAGCATTATACCTCATACAACCATATAAACAAAAATCCTAACAAAGCTTCTGAAGGCGCATCCATAATCATAAACAATAAGATACCACAAAATCAAATCAAATTAAAAACCAATTTACAAGCAGTGGCGGTGTCAGCAATCCTACACAAAACAATCACTATATGCTCCATATATATTCCCCACCTGTTACAATATGGACCACTGGTAGCATTCCCACACTCTGGAAACAGGCCACCATTATTTCCATTCCAAAACCCATGAAAAACATATCAAATCCCTCAAACCAACAAAATACCACAACATACCAAACCAATTTCTGACCTATTGCTCTAACCAGCTGTCTTAGCAAAATACTGGAACGAATGATCAACAACAGACTGACATGGTATTTGGAAACTAACATCTTAATAACCAACCTCCAAACAGGTTTTAGGAAGGGAGGAGGGACAATCAACCACCTTGTCCGACTTGAAACCTTTATACGTGAAGCCTTCATCCAAAAAGAACACCTCACAGCGGTCTTCTTTGACCTTGAAAAGGCCTATGACACCGCCTGGAGATACGGAATAATGAGAGATTTGAAAGCACTTGGCCTAAAAGGATGAATGCCTTTATATATAGACAACTTTCTAAAAGACAGAAATTTTAAAGTACTTTTGTCTGATACTTTATCAGACTCAAAAGAACAAAAAGTGGGGGTTCCACAAGGATGCGTACTCTCCGTTACCCTATTCAACATAAAAATCAACAACATTATAAAATGTCTAAACCCTGGTATAGACGGTTCACTATACGTGGACGATTTTCTGATCTGTTACAGATCTAAGCACATTTGCACAACAGAGCGCCAACTACAACTATGCCTAAATAAAATAAATGGACCATGGAAAATGGTTTCAAATTATCCAAAGAGAAAACTAAATGCCTACACTTCTGCCAAATCCACAAAATGCATAACGACCCTGTCTTAAAACTCAATGTTACTGAAATCCCAGCCGTCAAACAACATAAATTTCTTGGCGTTATTTTTTATCATAAACTATCTTTTATCCCACATGTCAAATACTTGAGAGCCAAATGCAATAAAACCATTCAACTTCTAAGAGTAGTAGCTCACACCAAATGGGGTGCAGATAAAAGAACACTTGCTAAATTATACCAAACCTTGATCCGTTCCAAACTTGATTACGCATGCTTCGGATATGGATCAGCCAGAAAATCATACCTTAAAAAGCTGGAGACCATCCATCATCAAGGTCTGAGACTTGTGTCAGGTGCTTTCACCACTTCCCTGGTGGAAAGCATATATACTGAGGCAAATGAACCTCCACTAAAACTAAGACACATACACAAGGTCATCATTCCAGAAACACCCCCATGGTTGCTGGAACAACCTACAATTCTGATGGACCTAACCAGATACTCTAAAGCAAAAACAAATCCAGCCACCTTTCAAGAAGAAACTCTCTCTATTATAGATAACTTCCCCGATTACGTCCGCATATATACCGATGGATCTAAAAAATAAGACAGAGTAGGATGCACTGCCATCCTCAATAACACAGAATTACTAGAACGAATTCCAAATAAAGCCTCAATTTATAGTGTTGAAATTCTAGCCATCAACTTAGCCCTTGACATTATCTCAACAAATCAACTCAAGAAGTTTATCATCTTCACAGATTCTAAATCTGCTCTTACTTCTCTAAGAAACAAAGAATCAACCAATCCACTTCTTATCAAACTTATATATAGATTTAACCAGCTCTCCAAAAACAAAATCATTAAACTCTGCTGGATACCAAGTCATACTGGCATCCATGGCAATGAGAGGGCTGATTCAGCAGCAAAAAAATCATTACATCAAAATGTATCTGATGTCAAGATCCCCTACTCCGACTTCAAACCAACAATCCACAAATTTATCAGAACTAAATGGCAAGAAACATGGAATAATAGTCCAAACAATAAGCTCCAAAATATCCAGCCTACCGTCGATGAATGGTATCCAGGCTACCATGAAATAAGAAAGGAGGAAGTTACACTAACTCGACTAAGAATAGGACATACCCAGATTACCCATTCATACCTACTGAAAAACAAAGAATCCCCGATATGCACTACATGCCAGGAACCCTTCACAGTGAAACACTTTTTGATTAGCTGCTATGACTTCTACTTCGTTCGATCAAAATATTACAGATCAAACAATTTAAAAGATCTATTTAACAACATCGACCCAAGCAAAATATTCCAATTTCTAAAAGAAATTAGACTATGAAAATCTGAATCCCTTCCATACAAACCCCCCCCAAAACACTAACTACCCTCTTTAAATAAAAATTTTTTTCTTTTTTTCCTTAAAAGAAAGGTCGAAAACAACCATCTTTGAAAGCTTGAAGACAAACAACTCTGTAAACAAAAACACCTTTTGGCCCTAAATGACCCTTTGGAGGTTGATAGGCCGTTAAAAACAATCAATCAATCAATCATCTTGTTTTTATTATCGCCTGATCACTTTCTGTCTGAATTTCTGGGATGAGGAGTTATCATTATTTACACTATTTATATTTGGACTATTGTCCTCATCTTTGTTTTTATTATCTCCTGATCACCTTCTGTCTGGATTTCTGTGATGAGGATTCATCATTATTTACACTATTTATATTTGGACTATTGTCCTCATCTTTGTTTTTATTATCTCCTGATCACCTTCTGTCTGGATTTCTGTGATGAGGATTCATCATTATTTACACTATTTATATTTGGACTATTGTCCTCATCTTTGTTTTTATTATCTCCTGATCACCTTCTGTCTGAATTTCTGGGATGAGGAGTTATCATTATTTACACTATTTATATTTGGACTATTGTCCTCATCTTTGTTTTTATTATCTCCTGATCACCTTCTGCCTGAATTTCTGGAATGAGGAGTTATCATTATTTACACTATTTATATTTGGACTATTGTCCTCATCTTTGTTTTTATTATCTCCTGATCACCTTCTGCCTGAATTTCTGGAATGAGGAGTTATCATTATTTACACTATTTATATTTGGACTATTGTCCTCATCTTTGTTTTTATTATCTCCTGATCACCTTCTGTCTGAATTTCTGGGATGAGGAGTTATCATTATTTACACTATTTATATTTGGACTATTGTCCTCATCTTTGTTTTTTATTATCTCCTGATCACCTTCTGCCTGAATTTCTGCGATGAGGAGTTATCATTATTTACACTATTTATATTTGGACTATTGTCCTCATCTTTGTTTTTATTATCTCCTGATCACCTTCTGTCTGAATTTTTGGGATGTGGAGTTATCATTATTTATACTATTATATTTGGACTATTGTCCTCATCTTTGTTTTTATTATCTCCTGATCACCTTCTGTCTGGATTTCTGTGATGAGGATTCATCATTATTTACACTATTTATATTTGGACTATTGTCCTCATCTTTGTTTTTATTATCTCCTGATCACCTTCTGTCTGGATTTCTGTGATGAGGATTCATCATTATTTACACTATTTATATTTGGACTATTGTCCTCATCTTTGTTTTTATTATCTCCTGATCACCTTCTGTCTGAATTTCTGGGATGAGGAGTTATCATTATTTACACTATTTATATTTGGACTATTGTCCTCATCTTTGTTTTTATTATCTCCTGATCACCTTCTGCCTGAATTTCTGGAATGAGGAGTTATCATTATTTACACTATTTATATTTGGACTATTGTCCTCATCTTTGTTTTTATTATCTCCTGATCACCTTCTGCCTGAATTTCTGGAATGAGGAGTTATCATTATTTACACTATTTATATTTGTATTATTGTCCTCATCTTTGTTTTTATCATAGCATTTCAGCTGTTGTGCCCTCTGGCCTTTCTCAGGTGTATAACAATCTGGATAACCTTCAGGGAATTCTTCTATTTAATCCATAATTTAGACTGTTCTTGTTCCACTGTTCATGCCTAGGTATATCATTTAGTTCTTATTTTATTTAGTGCTGTTCAGTTATTGCTTGTCTATTGCCACCATGTGCAACTACACACTCTGACCTAACTAGGGATTGAACTCACAGCTACACAATCCTTTGATGAGGCAGTGTGTAGTTGTTCTCAATGAAAATAGGAAAGCAATAACTGAACAGTGAAATAAGAACTAAACAATATCTCTAGGCATGAGCAGTTGAACAAGAACATTGTTGGCATTATGTAAATGGTTTACACTTAGATTTTGCTGGGTGTTTTATAATGTATGAATATAAGCATTAAACTTTATTTCCTGCTCGAAATAAACGTTGGAATAAACAAACAGGTAATGTAAGTGTCTGCATTAAACTTGGTTTTATTTTCATCAGATTCTTTTTTTTCATAATTGCTCATGTTCCCAATTCCACTCTGACCCGGGGCGATAGTATCTGTTAAGATCCCAGGTATGGGCAAATAGTGACTCCCTCCATCTCCAACAAACAAAAAACACTATGAAAGTATTTGTTGTGGAGTAGTTTTCCGCACTGAAGGTTATAATCATGCTATGTCGGTTGCTAATTGACTTAACGTACCCAAAATGTTAGGAACTTGGTAATCTTCCACTGAAAGCTGACTCCTTAGTATTTGGCTCACTGACGACTAATATCAACTGCTTTAGTCCAACTATGTCCAAACTGGAACTAATAGTTTTACTGAACTCCAATAGAACTCTCTAGAACTTTTAAGAACTCCTCCTGTTAATTTCCTGTTAACTCTTATTAATATAGGAGGGAGAGTCCATTATCTGCGGAATAGGTGTGTTTCCCCATAACAGTATCAAAATACATTTTAATTGTAAAAATACCAGCAACACTTTTAATATGAAAAAGACCAACAGTAAAATGACCAGCAATATATTTTAGGTGTACTTAAAGGCATACAATTCCATTCATAATATATTTAGTTGAAATATGTATTTTGTGTTCAAATTATTTAGATTTGGGCATTAAATAACCCAAGCTGTTTGATATTCAAATAAACAAAATCCAACTTACATTATAACTTCAACAGTACATACAAAACACAGCAGGAGTTAGTATTTGACTCTTAAACAAACCTATACATATTTTGCTTATGTGATTATAATTTTAAATTTTCGTTTTATTTCAGGTATCAATCTCTAAAACTTGAACATATCAGTGAACAAAGTGCCCCTGTCTATGCTTTCCGATGACCAGCGTGAGTCTGTTGTTTTTTGTTTTGTTTGTTTGTTTTTTTAATTTACTCCAAGAAGGTGACTGCCACTAAGACACAACTGGAAAAGTGTGTGAAACTGGTCGATATGTTCATTCGTCTGCTGTTGGTGGGGAAGGAAAATAAATAAATAGTAAATAAAATTTCAGAGTAGACTTTAGAAAGAACCAGAAACCAGGGACAAACCTTTACTCATATTCAAGAGACTAAACATGAGTGTGAACCGGGCTATAGGTTCACCTATCTACTCCTCTTGAGGAAACAAGTTAAAAAAATTGAATAATAAAGAGTTCGGCTGGAGATGTTGCAGAAAAGAACAAAGTGGGAAAACAAATAGAAAAACTAAAAATAAAATTAACAATGACAATACCAGGTGTGTTTCCAGGTGTGATATTGACCTCAAGTGTATGTATTTTGTTATGGAACTTAGGAGTCAGTCAGCTCATTAATAAGTTTGATTTAGTAATTCTTATCAATTAAAAATCAAGCGGAAAACACTGATTTGCTCTTGTCATAACAGATCTTCTCCTCCACCGTTTATTTTAAGGTAGGTACACAAGAGTCTTTAACAGATTCCTCAGTCAGCAAAATGACCAGTAAGATTGCAAATATAATAAATGCAGCTAAAGACTTTTTTTTTTTTAAATCCAAATAACAAAAAAATATTTGGAGACAGTCTTGAAGTCCACTTACTTCATACAGCAACAGGATTTCAATAATTTTTTTCAAGCATGAACACACACACACACACTTTTTTTTTGTTGTTTTTGCCTCAATCTTTTCCCAGATAGAAAAATAAAAACTTTATTTTCCATCTAACTGATTATTTGAAAGTTGCAGCTTTCTTTTTTGGAATTAAATGTTAATAACGAAATTAGCCATTTCCATACACAAAACATATGTCATTCATTTACTGAATATAGGTTAAAATTAGTAAAACAGTTTTGTTTTTTTTACCAGGCAGTTAATCTTGAGTCCATTGACTGTTTTAGCTATTTTGAATATTATATGGGCATTTCCTTACGAGCTTTCTTTTTTTGGTAATATGACAAGTTAATCGCTTGATGTGCCACCTGTTTTTGTTTCTGTTACAATTGGTTCAATTGGGCGTAGTTTTTGTTAATAAACCCCTTAATTTTGTAGCATCATTCTATAAAATATAAGACCTAAAGGATTTATTTGCTTGAAGTCACTTTTAATCATTGATCTAATACTCTTGTATACCAATGATACTATCAGTTAAGTGTCATATGCGATACACACTTGGGTGATCATGTTTCGAAAGAGATATGACTGATTCGGCAGAAGATTTTCCCCACATTAGGTTGCCATTACTATCGTAGTTTGAGTAGTTGCCAGCCGAGGCTATAGAATCGAATCTGTCCTGTTATTTAATCCATGGCTGGAGGGAGGAGAGACGGATTAATACCTTTCCCAAGGTTGTATGCACATAAGTAAATACAAGGAATTCAACTGGAATTTGAACTCGGTTTGCTGATTTTTCATTCCACTGCACCACATGATAATATAGACATTTCTATGGCAGTTAAAGAGTTGCATGACATTTATATGAATGTCTACTTCTGACAAGGCTGTTCAAGAACATGATGAGTTTTCAGGTCAAGATTTTGGCTTTGTAGCCTCTTATGATGCTTAACAAGAAGTAACTCTTGCTTAACTTATCCTGGGTTCAGTTTCCTTAAGCTAATTCTTTATACTAAGTTCTTATAACCTATCTTTTCAGTATGTTATTTGAAGTGTCTAGAATTTATCAATCTCACATTCTGAATTTCTGTTGTAGATTTCATTACTCTCCTTTCGATTGTAGGTTAGCATTAATACTCTGAAGTGGGATTTTATTTCTTAGTTTAAAAGTACTTTCACGTGACCTGAAATGATGTAAGTAATGATGAGAGCAGGTTGATTATCAGGATTTAATTGGTAATGATGTAGGTCAGGTCGAGCATACTTGAGCCTGAAAATTCCCCTAAGCTTCTATAGTTTGGAATTTTGATCAGTTAGCAAATTATAGAATTATATAACCATACTGACTTCTATGTATGCCTTTATTAAACTTACATTACCCACTGTTGACGTGTGTATGGATATATGCTCTCATTCCTCGATTGAGCACTATGGAGGAATGGTATGCTTTATAAAAACGGTAGCTACTCATGCATCTACGCATCATTCATTCAGTAATGAATTTAAACACTCTCGGCTACTGGCATGTTTACATTGTATATAATACATTAAAGTCTGCCTTCTTCTACCGAGCGCCCATAGCTCAGAGGTAGAATTGCCAACTAATTACTCAAATCAGCCAGGTTTCAATCCTGGCTAGAAGCAATCGGATGTCTAACTGTACTGATGAGCTGTGATACAGCGAAACAGATCTGTCTGTGGATGACCTAATATATATATATATATATATATATATATATATATAGATAAGATAATTATATAAATACCTCATCTGCTATTATGATTTTACCCTCCAGATTCTTAGGCTAGTATTGTATATCCTGTTAATTTGTATTTTAATATAAGGTTTTTATTTCATGTTATGCCATTAAAAATTAAAATAATTTTTTTTTTGCCCAAATTGCCAATTCCAGTTGGACTTGTATTCACTTAGAAAAGTATGAATCCACTGTTTGTGAAAAGTATGAATCCACTGTTTTCCTCTTAGCTATGGGTTAATTAGTATAACTTGTATCAGCAAATTCTTCCCTCCCCGCCAAAAGTTTTACAATGTAAAAATATTTTCTGGGTTTAAATAACCTGCAAAAGGTTAAGATGCAGCGTAGGGAACTGGTTAATGTTTCTTGGTTCGACCTTGTGTGATACATAACCGAACTCCCAACAGCTTACAAGTTTTATGCAGAATTATCATCAGAAGGTTGGTTGTCGGCAGGTTGGAATGTGTGGAATAGCATAAGAAGAATAAATATACATTTTGCATTTTAAAATAGAAATTTATTAAAAGGAAAGAATAACACAAATTGTAGAAGTTAATGTGCCATTAGAAACATTAAGAAGTTAAGGGTAGAGTTAGTGTTCAATGATAAAATTATGGGTATCAAGACTTGTAGAAATGACTTTGGATGGAGAAGTAGAAGTAAAAGGAATCAGAACGAAAGAGAAAGAGGACAAATGTCCAGGTCAGCTTGAAGCTTCTCTCGTTACATTTTAGCTTCCATCCCTGACTAACTTGGCTGAAGCTGAGGTCATTTATAAAGTCCTTTTAGAATTTAGAACTGATTGGAAGTCCTCAAGTCTTGCAAGTCACTCTCATTGGTCAAAAATCATTTTAACACCTATTTGCAAAATCTGGTTTTGACTTTTTCTTTAAGCACATGCTCAATCCTTTTCTTTTTGGGAAAAACCAGAATTGTGATTTTTTTTTTTTTTTTTTTTTTTTTTTAAGTGAAGAAGGTTGATTTTAATTCTTAATTTCTTATCTACTACAAAGATAAAAAAAAATCAATCAATCAAACTCTGCCATTTGTGCAATAAAGTAGCCAGCATTTAGTGCTATTTTCAAACTGAAGTAGACATATTTTGATACCTGTTTGACAATGTATTTTTATTATTGTGTGATGTGGGAGTTTGTATTTCAGAGGAAAAAAATCAGTGGTTGTACCTATGTGAAATCTCATTTAGTAAGTGGCAGTTTCCCCTTTTTTTGTCTTCTTTTTGTACCCAAAATGTGCGAGGGCAATCAAACAGGCAACATTACTGCAGTGAAAGTTTTAAGTTCTCAGTTAATCATTTCTATTATGCTAATCATTTTACTCAAAAATAAATTGCAGTTGCTGATTAAATTAAACCCTTTAATTGTTAATAGTTTGCACTCATTCAAATTGTGCTTTATATACAGTAATATTTCTTTGAAAAAAATGTTTTTAGATGAAGAATTGTCAATTTTTCGACTAGTATTTCTTTTATCTTAATTTCAGTTGCAGTCAGGGAAGATAAGGAATGGCTATATGGTTAGATTTGAATGAGTGCAGCTGGAAGGCTCTGTAGCCTAATCGGTAAGGCAGTCGTGTTAAAAGAAAAGGAATGAGAATCGGAGTCACACCAGTGACTTACTCTTTATTTCCAGTCTATGTTGCTTACCGACAACTGTAGAAAGCCTAAGTAGTTGCAATAAAAGGCAATGAAATTAAAATGAAGACAGTACAAGTCAGAAAATGAATAATGTTCTTTTTAAATAGCACAGCCACCTGTCTCCCGCCTCTCTTTCTCTCTCTCGCTCTTCAACACTATACTGATTTCTAAATCTGATAGAAAATGAAATGACCCTCCACTGATTCAAAATCTGGAAGATGAGAATGGTTTTTGTAATGACATGGTTGTGTTGTCAAATGGGCATTAAATCAGCACTTACATCTTTTTTATCATTTGTGAAGCAAAAGTTAGTTTATCTTTTAAGCACTAAATTTGAAACAAGATTTTGTTACTAATCGATTGTTCTTTTACCATGTTTCTACTGCTAAACTCTCTGGCCTTTCTTCGGTTGTGTTGCATTTGGTAATCTTCCACTTGTACAGGTGAGTTCATTAGCTTGGAGCAGAGCGGCACAATAAAAATAAGTTACATCTTCATAAAATCCCTAAGAAACATACTCAATGGCAAAGAAAATGAGCATACCTTTTAGTAATATGACAATAGTACTAAAGGATCAGTTAGTTTAGTGCCATACATGATACATGCTTTGGGTGATCATGTCTCGAAAGAGACATGACTGACTGGGCAGAAGATTACCACACAGTAGATTGCCATTGCTTTTTGCGGCAGACTGGTTGCCAGCCAAGGCTATAGAACGCAATCTATCCTATTATTTAACCCATAACAGGAGGGAAGAGACGGATTAATACCTTTCCCAACGGTATTTGTGCGTAAGTGAATGCAAGGAATTTAACTGGAATTCAAACTCGGCTCTCCAATTTGTCGATATCCACTGCCCCACAATGCACATCCAGTATCTTCTGCCCTGTCAGTCATGTCTCTTTGGAGACATGATGGCCCAAAGCATGGATCACGTATGTCACTTAACTGACTACTAAAGGATACAGGGACCAAAATTGAATAAAAACTTCACAGATGAGAATCCTAGTTAAAAAGAATCTTTTGTCTGAATTTCTGGGATGAAGATTGTTTACATTCAGATTTGGGTCCTCATCTTTATTATATTTCAGCATTTGTCTATACTTCTGAGATGAGGTAGTATTTACATTATTTACATTTTTTGGACTGCTGTCCTCATCTTTATTGCCATGTTTACAATGTTTTGATCATCAGGGCCAGTGGATATAGGCGTTGGTTAATTCTAATGACTTGACCCAAAAAGTTGTGAGTTCAGTACCAGGCTACAGCAGTGGTGAACAAATAACTTAGAGTTGAGTTAAAGGGAGATAATTACATTGCTACCAGAGGTAGCATCACACATGGAATGAAAATGATATACTCCACTGATTGAAATAAAGGGTTTGGTTCGAAATTTCCGGCACCTGAAGAATGCCAAAGTATACAATGGCCAAAACATTGTAAACATAATGATAAAGATGAGGATGACAGTGTAAATAATGTATGAACCCTTTGTCCTTCCCTGAAAGATCTGAAGAAGGTCAGATGACACAATAGCTGAAATGTGGCAATAACAAAGATGAGGATGTTAGTCCAAATGTAAATCAATTACTAAAAAGAAAATCTATATTGGTTAGTTTTATTACCATTGATCCCTAAACTTTAAATTCCATTATTTGGATAAGTATCTCCGTATTTGTTATCACATTGATTGATGAATTTCTCTGACAATGTTGGTAACAAATATTTAAAACAAAACAAAAAACTTTCTTGGTTGTTGCGTGTACTTGAGGTGGGGGGTCAGAAGAATGTGCCATTCAAAGCTTACTGATCAAAGCAATAAAGATGACAGTGCTAATCCAAATAACTATGTGATTGATAATGGTATTTCTTCCTGTTTGTTTCTGGCATTGTTTTTTATGAATCTTTGTCAATAATTCAAATTGAGAATGTGCTTATCAGTTGAATTCTGTATCTATAATTTCCCTTGAGGAAGTAATGTTTATATTTTTGTTAATTTATTATCTTAAAAATATTTTGAATATGTAAAATAAATAAAAATGGCTGTGCCATGATTTTTTATTTTCTTCAAACCACACTCCATTCATTATCCAGTTCTTTTTTTTTTTTTTATCCTGGAAACATTTTGTCTGGTCTTCATTAGATTACTTAAAATATTTGAAAACTGTTTTGTCAATCTACCTAGAAATCACATAAAATTGACATATAATTTGTGCAATTTTTTGTCAATGCACAGTTAATCAGCTCTGATTTTAGGCAGAAATCTTTATGTAAATAATCTTGTAAGTTTTTTTTTTGTTTTTTTTTTTTTTTTTTATATTACTTAATGTTAATATTGTCCTAAAAGTGAAAGTCTCATTAATTGGGAATTTTCTATAAATTTTCTTTTGTAAGTAATGTTCATTGGCTTACGAAAACTCCAATGAATTTACCAATATCAGAAAGGATTGGCCAATGTTTGCCAGAAATACTGAATAGAAGAGATAAACAAGAATATTTGAATGAAATATTTAATGTAAACCTTGCTCTAAAAAAGTTCTTATGTAATTATAAAACAAATTCAGGGATTTTAACAATATTTTAAATGTGTGAGTAAATTGTTTTCAGGTTGAAAAAATATTTTTCTCATTTGTTCATAAAATAAATGAATTGTAAAATTGTATTAAAATTTTCTTTATATCTTTTTTTTTTTCTTTTTTTTTTCTTTTAATTTGTATCAACTTGGAATGTTTTTTTTTCTCTATTCCCCCCACCTCTAAACCTTTTATATATCTATTTTTGGTTAACATTTAGTATTTCTTAAAACTAACACAATGACATTTTTTTTTATCTTGTTGATTTTTATCAACACCTTCTAGTTAAAGTACCCTTGGGCATTTTTTTTTTTTAAGATGTCTGTTATATAACTCAACTAAAATATATATTCTCCCAAAATATTGTCATTATAATAGTGTTTAACTTTATATGTAAGACAGGAATTTCTGAGGCAGTGTGTAAATCAGTTCTGTTTCATACTGGCCTATCCAAATTGAAAATTTATGAATAAAGCATTGTTATACTCAACAGTTCTCATTTATTCCATGCTGATTTCTGATTTTTAATAAAATTAAAACTTTGATTTTTTTTTTTTTTTTTTTTTTTAACAGACATTAGCATAATAGTTGATGAAGGGTTGGTGGTTGTGTCAACCAAAGTTCAAATTCTGCCAAAAGGCACATTTTCTTGGTAGACAAAATAAACTTATTTTTTTTATTAAGGTGTCTTCTCTTTAAATACAGGTATCCAATAAAAATAACATTTGAAGTAAAATAAATCTTGGTGGTAGGGGCTGATTTGGAAACCAGAATATACAGGTTCATTGTCAAGGCTCTGTGTGTGACCTTAAATACACTCTCCCCAGCAACCCACCAATGAATGTGGTATGAACTTATTTACAATATGGAACAAAGTATGCCTGATCTATTATGCAGCTAAATTGAAGGTGCTTTCCAGTGATTGATTGCTGTAAACAATTTGTTTTCAAATTGCTGTAGCTAGTGTCCATGTGTTAACAAAATAACAGGCATTGGGAAACTGAACAAATTATTCAGAATGAGAAATCCTGTCATCCACTCATGTCAATTATTTTGATTCCATAATGCTTGGAATAAAAACTAAACAAAGACCAACCTTACCAACCATTTTGTTTTTTGATTTGCTATTCACACTTTGACTTCTGTCTTCTGAGAATATTCTTCTCTCTAATGCTGCTTGTTGCAAAATGTTGAAAGTAGACTTTTTTTTGCCATTCTGTGGATGAATGAAAATATAAACAATATTTCACAGTTATAAATCATAGAGGTATCTCCTCAAAAAATAAGTGATACTTAAAAGGTTTAAAAATGTATTTTTTTCTTGAAGCTTTTATTTTGGTTTAAATTCCAAATTTAGATATTAAATTTAATCTATTATCTAAATTTAAACTTATTTATGAATGGAACTTTGTGTGTGTGTGCATCCGTTACCTATAGACTCCGAAACAACTGAACCGATTTTCTTGAAAATTTCCACAGTTGTACTATAAGTGTCTGTGAGTGTTCTTAGCTAGGTTTTGTGTCAAGGTACCCCCGATAAATATCAAAAATCGATAATCGAAAAAATCGGGTTATAGAAGGAGTGGTCCGATTTTAATCAAATTTGATACACTCATAGACAAAGACATAAGAAACGATATTAAGAAGTTTCAAGGTTGCAGTTTTTACAATAGTGCAGAAAATTGATAATATATATATATATATATATATATATATATATATTAAGCTTTCATTGCACCTGAGCAACGCTGGGCTATACTGCTACTTTCCAATAAGCAGAATATTTTGCTATATTTCAAACCAAATTTGCATTCATTGGAAAGTTGTTTTTTTTTTTTTGTTTTTTTTTTAAATATCAGTAAAAATGATAAAAATTGTACTTTTCTGAGTTTGATTAATCTGAATTGAAACAAATGTTGTTTTTTTTAGTTTAAACTTTTGCAGAAAAGCAGTTTTTTTTTTTTTGTTTTTTAAATCCTGAAGAGGTTTTGACACATTTATCAATAGAAAACCTTAAGGGAGGAACAAATAATTGGCATAAATTTATATGATGAATGCAACATAAACAACTTTTGTAGATAATGTTTTTGTTTTAACTTCCAAGTACTATTTAAAAACTCAAAATATCTGAGGCATTCTGATGTTTCATTGAATGTAGGTACTTTGGCTTCATAGTTTTCCCTTAAAAGACTTCTTTTTTTTTTTTTTAATTGCTAACACCCCAAGCAAAACAGTAAAGTTATTAAAATGCAAGGGGGTTATATGGTGTGGAAGAATTAGCAATAGAAATGTTAATAGTGAGCAGGAAGAGAAATTAGTAATCAGGAGGAATGTAGATAGATTAATATTGCATTTAGATTTTTGCAGATTAAATTTGGTTGGAAAGCATGGAGCCAGAAGGGAGTTCCACAAGCAAGAAATGAAAGGAAAAGAAACTGCTAGACTTATGGCTACATCTAACCTCCTCCACTGTTAATTGATGAGACTTCAATGTAACTCTAGCATAGTGCTTAAATTCATAAAATCTAGCTGCCAGATCAAGATTGTTAATATTGCTGATTCTTTGAAGAAGCTCAAGGTAAATAACAGGCTCTGGACCATATAGACTAGGCACCTCTATTCAAATTTTCGATAACTCAATTTAAATTTTATTTTTAAAAATAAAAAAGTTTTCTTGAAACTATAATTTTAGCTTTAATTGAAAGCCAAGAGATTAAATTTACTAATTACAGTAAGCAAAATACCCTGGTGTATTTCAAACTGAAATTATATTGATTGAAATCAAAAACTTTTAGGTTTTAAAAAAAAAAAAAATTTTTTTAAATTTCAAATTTCCCACCATTTTTCATCAACTGTAAACAGTAGCCAATTCTTGGTTTTAAAAAATCTTACAAAAATAAAATACATCTTCCTGACACATTATTTTATTCAAATTACCAAATTTAAACTTATGATTTTCTAAAATTGAGCAGGTTTTGAAGAAAAAGACAGTTGATTAGCATTCCCCAATGATTCCTGAATTTAATTAAAATTATCGACATGTTGAGACCTAGTCACATTTTTCGACATTTCTGGAAATTTGTGGGGGGTAACATATGTAAAAAAAAAAAAAAAAGTTTTTACCAATATTTTCTAAAATTAATTATTTTGAAATTGATTTCAGTCAATTATGAATAAGTCCTGAAACTTTCATCAAAATCTGACCATTATTTTATTTTTGCAAGAATTTCCAAATTAACTTTCACAGTCAAAAAATGCCTTTGCGTAATATTACATTTTGACATAAAACTCTAGTGTCAATTTATGCCTCACACTGATGAGAGGAAAAAGATTTTCTACCACTAAATGAACCTGTTAGAAACAATTAAAAAAAAATTGTAAAAATAATTAAAAAATATTTGATCTATCCTCTTCATGATAACAAACATTTTGCCAAGGAGTATTTTGTTCTTATTTAATATTGCTCATTTTTTGTTTGCCCTGTTTTTCATTGACTCTAAACTACCAGTTCCAGGAAGTGAAATGTCCCAAAGTTTGTGAAACAACTGTGGTAAACATGCGTCAGTATAGATGCAAAAGAGGCCCCAGATTGCATGTGGATATGTTTGTCAGCAACAGCTACATCCAGGTTTTTGTATTAGCAGCAGAACAGCTTGGCATGTCTAGATATGGGCCTCACTGCAACTGGTTAAGATGTCTCATTCTAATAAAAGCAGGGTGGGGGGAGACAGAAGTCAGCAAGACACAGTGTGAAGTTGGTGTCCTGTAAGTATTTTGTTCCTAAAGTTGCTTTGCTTTCTGAGGCAGTTTTTTTTTTTTTTTTTTTTTTTTTTTTTTTTTTTTTTTTTTTTTTTTTTAAACCTCCAATCTCTTCCCCTTTTCTGCTTATTTACCCACATGGATGTTGGGAGAGCAATCAGTTAAGTGTCCTAATCCATAAATTGGCAAATATAATGTTGGAATTAATATTGGATTTGGTGAAATTTGACACCAGTCGAGAATTTAAAAATGTTGCTGTGTTAATTCAGGACCAAGCATTTTTAAAGTGTCAAAAGACAATTATGCCCTTTAAAGAGAGACTTGAAAACAGATTTGTACAGTTTCTGGCAAAAGGTACTGCAAATAATCGAGCATGCTAAAATGGGTTTGCAAAGTTTTGTGTTGGAGATTTATCAATCAACAATCCTCTGATAGTTTGCTTAAGGTTGATTAGATGGATCTAATCAAGACATTGTTTGATGTTATTAATAATGTTATAGATCATAGATTGGCAATATACGTTAATATATCCAAATAAATCCTTGAAAATCAATGTTGTCTCCCAGTTATTCTGCTGTGCCTTTTCTTCTACATTTAAGGCAGACCCTGTCTTCTTGGCATGGAAAATTTTACAATTGGTGAAAGATGTGTTGTATGGATAAAGTTTTGTGTGTATTATGTTATGTTATGTATAAATGTAATGTATAATTTATTTGTTTAAACATTATTTTTAATGGATACTTCTATTTGAATAAATTACGTTTTTTTTGCGGGGGGGGGGGGTTCTTTCTTTTCTTATAAGCATATAGATGGCATATTTATTTACATCTACTGTCCTTGAATAATTGAGAAATCTTGTTAGGAATATATGCGTTCTCTGGCAGGATTTGAACCTCTCGGGGGAAAATGTCATTAGATCTGATGTGTCTTAACTGCTTGACCACACAAGATTAACAGTCAAACAAATCCTGAATAATGCTTTTACATTCATATATATAATTTATTCAGAAATTATAACCTGAATTTTTAATATCACTACAAAAGTAGCTATTTTGTTTCGACACTTCTTGTGTCTTATCAAGTGATGAGGTTTATTTCAAGTTGAAGGGTTTTAAAATGAGCAAAACACCTTTAATCAGGGAGGCATTGTATAGACAGTGTGGACCAATCAGAATAAAGCAACTTCTAATTTGGAGAATATGTGAGCAAACTTAATAATTTTAGGAGGCATTAGTATTAGTATTTGATTAAACTGAGATCAGCATTATTAATTGACTAATAGATATATATAAAAAAAAATTTTCTATAGACCAGTTCTAGAATATTTTATGTAATACTGCTCATTAAGGGTCAGAGGCTCTAAGTTTATTAATCTTTTTTTTCTAACAGATATTATATTCATACTCTACTAAAATAAACAATAATTGTAGACTCTAAATTTAAAGTCTGTCTAACACACGAGTCCGTTAAGAATGTGACAGGATTTAAATATTCAGAAGTAGTTAAAATGTTTTTTATTTACAGATAAGTGTCTCTCCTTAGATGAAACCAAATAGTGAGTTGCTGTATCTAAACAGCATGTCGAACTAGCCAGATTACCTATATACCTAGGGAAATTGTATGTAGATTATCCTGGAATTCCAAAAATAAATATTTGAAGAAGCCAAGAGAAGCTGTGAGTAGCCCTTCTGTAAAGCAGGGCTTGAAGTCAAATCAGTTGTAACATCTGAAAAAGGTTGCAAAAAAGAGGAAAAGAAATATAGTTTACTCCACCCCTATCCCTACACTTTCAATTTAGAAGTGAAAATGAAGAATGGAAGGATCTTTTTTTTTTTTTTTTATATTGTTAAATAAATTAGCATTTCCGCAGAAGCTTCATATTATAAAAAGTTTTTAATAAAAACACTGTAAAAATTAGCTAGCATTGCATTATAACCCTCTCAGTTGGTCTAATCCTGATGGTGTAATCACACTCCGGTACTCAGGGTCTTAGAACATATTGGCCACATGGACAACTTTGCACTGGTTCAAGCTAGCTGTTGGTCACTGACCGCTTTGATCCACACCCACTTTTCCCATGTCGTGTTCTTGACCTCAGAGCAGTGGATGATCAAATGTTGTAATCGAAGTTCTGGGCTAAACCATATTGGAAGCTATATTATGGGGGGGGGGGGTGTCAACAAAGGAAATGTTGGATTAATCTTTAGTTGGTTTATGTAGTTCTTGGTACAACAAATATTAACCCTCCCCACCTCAATCTCTATAGTTATACTGGGCCTTGTCAAAAATTCTAGAGCTGGGTTCAGTGTTCTTCAGAATCAAGAGTTCTGGTGGTGGCTGACGTGGAGACCAAATGCACTGATGCAGGAATTTGCCGTACAAGTCACCGAGTTTTCAAAGCCATCTGCTTATACGCATTCCAAACCCAAACATTGTCAAATTTTTGCATTAATACCAACAAGGGTTCTTCTCTAATTCTGCACTGTTAATCGACTTCCTCAATTTTGAGAATTATCCACCTTCCTTGGGAATAGTCACAGGGATCGCTCCTCCCCCTCAACTCTAACTTGCTCCACTTTACATCTCACATATCATTAGGCCATACAGGTGGTGCCATATTCTCCCTCTTCCTCCTGCCCTTTTAGTATTCAATCTCGGCCTACTTCGTAGGGCAGGCATAATTGTCTTTGTAACGAATATAATTTTTAAAGTGTGCAGGTGAAAGGGTGGAGTTTTATTCGTCATTAATTTTAATTCTCTTGGATACTCAAGGAAGAAATAAAACTATTTCTCAGTTCTTGGACTTATCTCAAACCAGCAAAATATAAACCAGATCCCTTGCCCGTCAACGACAAGACTTTTTTTTTTCACAAATTCTACTCCCAAGAATTTGTTCTTTATTTAAATGTCACAATTTGTTTTCGTCAGCAAAAATACAAGACAGATCTATTCCTTTCTTTGTTAACGATATTTGTTTTCTAAAACTCTCAAAGAAGAGATAAAGTTATTTCTCAGTTCATTGCACCACATGCCAGACCCTTGATAGGTGATTTTCTAAGCGCCACTTAGATGTGGCACAAGGTTGAAAGTATGAGACACCCAGTGAGGATCAAGCTCACTGCTCAGTTGTAACTGGTTTTAGCAAGACAAGCTTGCTAACCCTTACACCACGCCAGACCCTTGATAGATTTTAAACAAAAATAATTCATGAGTGCATCGTCCCTTTCATGAGGGCGAAACCATCCTTTCACTTCCCATCATCAGGGAAAACGTATTCCGCTCTCACCAAGCTTATACTTAATATTAACCTGTCCATGACATCATGTCACAGCATGAAAATAATAAAAAAGGCATAATACAATGATAAATTTGATCTGGGGAGCAACTGTGGAAATGCAAGCAGCTGAGAACTGTAACTGCTGAAATGCAGTAAATTCTCTGCTAAACAATAACTGTCTGGTATGGGACTTGTTTATAGAGCAAGGATAGAACCAGAAAATGGCCATGAGAAAGTCTATATTGGTCTGATGGAAGGAACAATTAAAGCAAGATATTACAACCATAAATCCCCTTTCAAACTGGCAAAGGATAAAAACCACACAAGACTTGCTAATTATGTTTAGGAAATGAAAGATAAAAATAAGTCCTATTGTGAAATGGGATGTAGTGAGGAAGATCTGCGCATTTGGTATTTGGGAACAAAATGTGAAATTGTTGGCATGCAAGCATACTAGAAAATTCCTCCTAACAAGCTTTAAGCCCGAGTAAGAATATTTGTATTAATAAAGAATTTTACAAAATAAATAATAACAATTACACCCTTCCTCTGTCAATGGCATATATATATATAACTATATGTCTTGGGATAGGAAATTCTACTTGATGATACTGAATTGGTGAAGCTGCAGTAGCAGGAAGGTTGGTTTTCTCAATAATTTTTATATCTAGTAATACATGAATTTATAGTCCATGTGTCATTTTCAATACTGAAAATCACCTTCAAAGTATTTTTTTTTTTTTTTTTGGGAACTACGGAATTGTATTAATATTTATATAAAAATGGATGGCCTGTTAAAAATTAACAATCCTAACCAATTTAAAAAAATTATTTTATTCATATTTTTTTCACATTAATGCCATCCTATTATCTACATAGTTACAAAACTATTTAAAATTACACACAGACTTTTATAAATTGTATATTATTTGAAGTTAGTTATAATAGGAATCAAAATTGGTAGAGTTGAAGATGTTTATGTTCACTGATGCCCTTGAAAAAAAAAAATCATGAATTTGTCCTGTCAGTTGTTGTCATGATTAAATTCTTGTCACTGACATGTCATTTTAAATAGCGAAGAGTGTGTGGAATTAAGTAGATAAAAAAACCAGTTTTTCAAAAGAATAGCTTGCCAGGTTATTGTTGACATTGAAAATGTTTAAATAATGAATAAATGAATTAAAGAACTTTTAGAAATATAAAATGTTTAATGTTTTCTTTCTTTTTTTTTTTTTCTTTTTTAGGCAAGGGACCCAAGGGTATAAACAGAAGTTCAAGAACCAGTTTTTGTTGGTTCCTTCCATATTGCCAGAGACTTCCTCTTTTGGCGCCTGTTGTGTGTCACTTGGTGTCTGAGGTGGGGTGTGCAAGCAAGGAGATTTTTTCTTTTTTTTTTTTTTACTTGAATTTTGTATTTTTACTTAAGCAATTATTTCCTTAATTTCAATTATTTATTTATTTATATTTTTTAGGTATTTTTTTTAATTAGAATTTTTTTTTAAACTAATTTTTTTTTTTTTCTGAATTTTGGCCAGTTTTATTCCATGTTTTGAAAGATTTTTTTACTTTTTGTTTAAAAATTTTTCTTAATATTTTTCCTTTCCAATATTTGACTCACCCCTCTTATTGGTTTACACTTAAGTGTACACATATGCATACACACACACACACACTCTTATATTGTTAACCTGGTGACAAATTCCACTCCACCTAACCTGATCCTATTACTAACCCATCTTTGCCAACTCCTCAATTAACGTCTTTGCTCTACAAGGCACCTAAGTTGTATATAATCTTTCCATGAGAAGGAAGAATCCTCACTCGACCACCACCATCCTACAAGATTTTAAAGAAAAACAAAAAAACCGAATAAGCAAAATTTATTCAGCCTCAAATATTTCCATCTCAATTTCATATATAAAGCACAAGTTTAAATCTCTCAAGTTTCCTCATTGATCAGTTTTTGTTCTTTGTCTCTTTTGTTTGCTTTTAAACACAGCTGCTGTCTAGTTTCGTTTCTTTTTTTTTTTTTTAAACCTGATTTCTTAGATGCCTGATCACAAAAATGAGTTATTGTCTTTGTTAACCCTTCTGTAACCTGAATAGACTTAAGGAAGGCACATTTCTACCTGAGTTTCCGTAATCAGAAATTAACATACATCAATTTGTTTGGACACGTGACCTCATTTTGGCTGTTACAACATTTCAACCATTTTTACCCACTAGCTTGACTCCTCAGTTTATTATTGATTTACGGCTATGTACATACATACATACGTTATTAACCTAGTGTTCATTCCACGCGACATGCTTGTTCCTATTCAGTTACTCGTGTTATGAGCGACAACTCGTATCCACCTAATTAATCACAAGGCTCTTAATGACTCAACATAGCATTTCGACAATCTAGTTTATAGAATTGCAACCAAGCTATTCTTTTTTTTTTGTCTGCTACCAATTCCATGAAACTTAGTTTTACCTGTCTCACGTTATATGGAGGAGAGATGGGCATTGTCAATTAAGCTCCACCCGGCACATTATTATAATGATGATGCTGTAAAGGACAAAGTACATTAACCAAAGAGAATAGTCTATGTGTGTGGGGGATACAGATTCAGTGTTTTATATACAGATTCATACACATATATATATATATATATATATGTCCTTATCTTGATTGTTTTAGTTACCATGTTTTAGCTGTTGAACCCATCAGATTTTTTTTAGTTATATTTGAAAACGTTTATTCAATTTACAATGAACAAGCTGTTCATTGTAGGGGTATATCTTAGTTAATTTGTCCTTATGATGCTGTTTTCTTTACTTTTCCTTTTTTTTAACCAGAGTATATGATTCTCACTGCTAGTCCCAGGGACTGAACTCTCAACCACCATGTACTTATACACTTCTTTTATCCACCAAACCATTGTTCTTGTCAGGGAACAATCAGGTGGTGGAATATTAATTCAATTTGAATAATATTCTGCTATAAAGACAATGCATTGTTAGAAAATATTCATATATCAGAATTCCAGACAAGGTTACAAAAAATTATTTGTTATTATTATTATTATTGCATGGTTCCATAAAAAAGATGTGACAGCAAGGTAGCCTTGTTGGACACTGTGTCAACTGAGAGGAATTCACTGATATCCGATGGACCCTAAGATGGACAGTACAAGAAGAACCATCTACCTCCACAGATTGAATACCAGTTTCCATTTCTAGGTTGCTGAACACAACAGACCCCTGCCCCTTCCCCAAAGAAGTTATTTTTGAATATGACGACCAAGATAAAGAAAAGATCAATTTATAATGAGGAAGAATTTGGAATCGGTAGTAAAAAAAGAAAACTCAGTGTTCTTTCTGTTTTAAAGATGATGGTTCTAGAACATCGTCATAATGGTCGAGGTTTTGTTGCTGGAATAGAATCTTCATCTTTTTATTGATGTTTTTCACTTTTTTTAATGAGCATATTCTCTGATTTATAATTGACTAAGCCTAGCTTAGCTTGGCACAAGGATTGAACTCGATATACGATGGTCATGTTCAAGCATTGCTTTACACCAAGGAACCTATTGTTTTCTGATTTGCATCAAAATTTCTTTTTGATGAAGAATTTCAAAATACACTTTATTTTGTGAAACTATTTGCAAGAGGAGACTGATGGCAACAAGTAAATTCACCAAGGAAAGAAAATCATGAAAAACAATGAAAATGTTATGTTGAGCCAAAACAGTCAATATTGTTTTCTTAATATCTGTAAACCATTCTCCAGTTATCTCTTAGAACTTTTTGTTGGATATTAAATGGCGATTACTATTAATTGAATTTTTTTCTTTTTTAATATTATCAAGACTTTGTGTCCATTCATTCCAGAAATGAGAGAATAAAACTTGAATCAAATACTAATCATACTACAGATATTTATTGCTGTACTAATTTGACGTTGTTGCATAGAAAAGCTATTTTTTTACTTTCTTTTGTTAAGTTTTTAATATATTGATACTGTGTTAGGAAGACGCCAGAAATTCGTATGCAGTGCCAATTTTTCTTTGGGTTTATTTATTTTATTTTTTGTTTTTTTTTTCTTCATGGTTTCTAATTTAAAGCTTATCATTGAAGTTCTCATGCTTAATAAATTCTGATAGCATTTATCTTTTTTAATATCTTACTACATATTGTTTCCTTGTAATTTTTATTTTGTGTCAGAAGAAAGTAGTACTTAAAATTATTTTCAAACTTGGCCCAGCTTTTCTAAGTTTTGTTTCAACAGTATAGGAACATTTGAGTTGAGTAGGTTTTTTTTTTTTTTGAAAACTCTCCTGTTGAGTTTTTTAAACTTTTTTATTTTTTTTATTTGGCCTGTGCAAGTTGAAAATAGTTTTTTAAACTTTTTATTTTATTTTATTTCTTTTTTGGTCTGTGCAAGTTGAAAATGAAATAAAGTTTAGAAAATTATTTTCAACTTGCACAGACCAAGTAAAAGAAAAATAAAATAAAAAATTTAGAAATTTTTTTTTTATATTTGATCTGTGCAAACTGAAAATAGTTTTCTAAACTTATTTTATTTTTTTTTATTTGGTCTGTGCAAGTTGAAAATAGTTAAATATTTTCAGAGATGTCTTTAGGAGAACAAGAATATTCTTTATTTACTGCTTTTTAAGTTTATTTTATTAGATTTACCTCTTGTGAGAAATCACTAAATTTTTAAAACTCATTTTGTAGATTTCAATTTTGGAACTGAAACAACTTCTCAGAGGCTGGAAATCTTTATAACTGAAAACTGAACAAAATTTTTCCTTTTCGATAAATATTATTTTTAGTTTTGTAATTGATTAACTATGTAATGTAGAGAGACCTTTAGCCTAACTTTGTTTTTATTCTTCTTAACAGGAATATAAATTTCTCTTTCCACTCAATCTTATCCAAATTAGAAATTGCAACTCAGCCTAAATCATTCTATTACAATGTGAAAATTAACCATATATTTTTTCTCTTTTTTTGCATTCTGTTTTTAAGAAAAAAAATCTCCTAAGGAAGAAATTAATTAGAATATTCCTTAATCTGATCCTATTTTAACATGTCCCGCCATCTATTTACGGGAATTTTTATCCATGGCTGATGGGAAGAGTTGATTTTATTCCTGGTTTTGAATTCATAGTTGTCCTTCTTTTAGATTGTTTGCCAACCAAGGCTAGAGAGGACAGTCTGTCCTGCTATTTTACCCCTGGCTAAAAGAAAGGGAGATGGATTCATGCCTTTCTCTAAGGCACCAGTGCAAAATGATCGCAAACTATCTCAGCAGGAATTTGAACTCTGTGCACAGATTTCTGCATTGATAGCCATTTATGCCATCTGCAAATGTTAATTAAGTTAATAAGCCTCTAAGCTTTGATTTGAGATTTGAAGAAGGAAAACACTTAGTGTCCTTTGCTTTCCTTGTCAAGGTCATCATTGATGAAGATGTGCTGTCAGACAGAACCCCTGTTTCCTAACGGGAAATTTCCACCTACAAATAAGTTGTTTTCAGAATTAAGAAAGCAACTAAAAAAAAAAAAGTGGCTGTTTGGAATTGTCTTCCTATGTCCCTATTTTTCTATTTCGCAATCACTCATTCCATCACCAATTCCTTGACATAATTTCCTCGTAGTAAATGTGTCAAAAAAGGGTAGAACATCCCTAATCCCCACCACAGAGGCAAAACAATCGATTTCTTCCTCCATCTTTTAGTTATGATGTGATAAATTCTTTGAAGTCAATTTTAAACAAGTTTGTTATATACTTCAGTAAAGAAGACAAAAGGAAAACTATATTTTTCTCACCTATGCACTTCATCTTGTGATAGACTTTTTATCAAGGCAAAGATGAAATGAATTTTATTTTAAATAAAGTATCTGTAAACAATGGATGTGCGTTGTAGTACAGTGGATATCGGCTCGGAACAAGAAGCCGTGGAGCCGAGTCCGAATTCCAGTTGAATCCATTGTATTCACTTACACGCAAATACCCTTGGGAAAGGTATTAATCCGTCTCTTCCTTCCAGTTATGGGTTAAATAGCAGGACAGATTGGGTTCTATAGCCTTGGTCGGCAACCAGTCTACCGCAGAAAGCAATGGCAACCTACTGCGGGATAATCTTCTGCCCAGTCAGTCATGTCTCTTTTGAGACATGATCGCCCAAGCGTGTATCACGTATAGCACTTAACTGACTGATCTGTAAACAAAAAGTTGTTGGTTATTAGCAAAAACACTCAGAAATTATTAACTGAAATTGTTTAACATTTAAAAAATGTCATAGTTGATATTTGAAAAGATTTTTTTTTTCGTGTGCAGTATAATGTTATGTTATGCATTGTTAAAATGATGGAAATTAACCTTTTTTTTATTTTTATGTTTGTAGTATATGTTTGCTTGGGCAAGTATTGTTTCCATTATATTAAGAAAGGCGAGATTGGGAAAGAACTGGGATATAATTTATTCAGAAGGAAAATTCTCGAGAGCGCTGCCATCAAATATTATCAAAATTTTAATCTATTCCTCAGTTTTTTCCTAAACTCACCTTTCCTAATAGAAACAATACTTTCCCAAGCAAACATATACAACAAACATATAAAAATATCTAAAGAAAACAGTTAATTTCCACCATTTTAACATCTCATAACATACTGCAATTGAAAAAAAATTCTCCTCAAATTTGAACTACATTTTTTTTAAATATTCAATAATTTAATCTTATGAATAATTTATGAGATTATTCTTTTTTTTTTCCCCCCCTAATAATCAATAATTTTTTGTTTATAGATACTTAAAAATAAAATTCACTTCATCTCTCTGCCTTGAGAAAGTTTATGACAGGCCAAAATGCATAGATGAAAAAAAAAAGTTTTCTTGTCTTCTTTATTTAACCATACTGTTCCTTTTCTTCAGATTATAACTTTTACACACACACACACACACACACACAAATATATAAAGTCTGTATGCACATGTCTGCGTATATTGTGCAATGAATATATAATCTATTTATATATATCTTTTGCACATATACATGTATATAAGTGTGTCTTGTGAGTGATTATATGTCTTCTTTTTTCCCCCATTTCTTAAACAACTTTAGGGAGGCAAAAATTTCTTTATTCCTCTTTAAAAAAAAAAAAACTCAATTTGTTTTCTACAAGTATAATTATTATCTATATCTCTATATTTACGTTTTTAGTTTATATTTTATATGAATTTATTTTCATTTATTACATTAGAGCAGCAATTGTTTAACTATTTGATAATCTTGAGTGAGTCTTTCATTTGTGAATATGTAATTGTTTTTTTTTGTTGTTTTAAAAAATTGATAATTTTTTTGAGAATTGAAACCACACATTTAATATGTATAATAAGGAAGAAGTCATACAACACATAACAAACATTTGAAAGAAAGAAAATCTGCGCTTGACCTACTTAACAAGCTTTTATAAATGGATGACAGTACATTGATTAGGATTGATATAAAAAAAAAGTCACACCATACTAAGGGCTACAAAGGGCAATTGAAATGTCTAGAGAAGGTCATGAGGAAAGAATATTTGGCAAATTTTAAACTCATATAATAAACATGTCAGAGAAAGGAAATTTGCACTTGACCTGACTGCAGGATTTTCTCATTGGAAACTTTTTTTTCACTTATTGAAAAAAGAAAATGAGGATGTGATAATAAACTTATGATTTTATTATTTGTTAATAAGACCTTTGTATTAAAACTTTGAATTTTCTTACAATTTAAACATACTGAGTCAGTTCATCATAAAATGAAGTTGTTTAGGGATAACTATTTACATTGTCCTCCTCTTTATTGTCATATACATGAGGTCTCGGCCATTGTATCCTCTGGCCTTCTTCAGGTGAAAAGCATTAAAATTTTGGACCGAATCCTTTAGTTAATTCACCAGGATAGATTGTTCTCAATCTACGTGCCATACTTTTTTTGGATGTTTCAATTTCAGTTATTTTGAAATTCTCCAAGTTTTTTTTTTTTTTTTTTCACCTTTGCTGTGGCAAGGTATTGGTGATTTTCTAAGTAGAGCTTAGATGTGGCACAAGGCCAAAAGGGTAGGGCACCTAGTGAAGATCAAACTCACTACTCAACTGTAGTGATTCTAATGAGACAAGCTTGCTAACCATTACACTATATAGTGATGCCCCTGTGACTAGGAACTGAATTGACAACTGTGGGTTGAGTTAATGGATCACTTCAACCAATGCTTTTTTCCATGTATCCTTGGTTGAAGTAATCAATTGACTTGCTCCAAAGAGTTGTGAATTCAATACCTGGCCACAGCAGAGGTGAGCAAAAACTTGGAGAGTTGAGTTACTAAAGAGAACTGAAGCTGAGATATCCAGAAAAGGCATGGTGCATGGAACTAGAACAATCTACCTCAGAGGAGGAAATAAAGGTTTCGGTTTGAAATTCTAACATATATCACTTTCAGAAGGCTGGACGAGGTAAATAGTCTGAACAATAGTTCTCAGAAATAGATATCGTTTAGGGATATTTTGGTGTTGCCTTAGAAATGTTATTTTTTTTTTCTCTCTCTTTCTTTTTTTTTTTTTTTTTTTTTTTTACAGAACATCTGTTGAACTCAGACATTTAATCCAAACTTGTTGTGCATTTTAACGTTTTTATCTGTTTTTTTATTTCAATTTTATCTCTCAAATGATTTTGTATCAATCTTCATCATTTGTTTACTTGATAAAGATGTTGACTACCTAAAGCAAAAGTTTTTAAACTTTCATAACCTCTTTTTAAAACCCTGGCTACAAAACACCCTCCTGGTGGAAAACCTGGCAACAGATGATCATGCACCATTATAAAGCGGAAAATATAATGCAATACAGTTTTATTATTTGTTGATAATAGCTTTTGTCGTAATGCATTGATAGCATATACAGCTTAAACTTGCCAGTTCTGTTCTGATGTTTTGTAAAAGAAATCAATTTAAATTGACTATTACCAATTTCACCTTTAATGGGAACTTTGACAGTGGTCATAAGTAAAGAAGTCATTAATATTCCGTGATATTGCCAGTTTTTTTGAAAATTTGATAGTATTTTTGTCTCTCAGAACTTCTCAGACAACTATCCACCTCCTTCTGTGACATCAGCAATTGAAAACTACTGCTGCATATCAAGTTTAAAAAAACCAAAAAGAAAGCTCAAATATTTCTGCCATTGAAAATTGATTTGTAACACTTTAGCAAAGTTCATATTTCATTCAGTAATTTTTAAGAGATTATTTTCCTTAGAAGTAAAATAAAACAAAAAATTTGCAATCTTCATCCCTCACAAAAAAACATCATATGAAAAGAATGTTATTCCCTTGACACCACTATTATTTTAATTACCTTCACTCCTCAGTAATGTTTGTTTTAAAAAGTAATGAATAGATTTGTAATAAAACCTAAACATGAATGAGTGATTTTATACATTTTTTTATTTTTTTGTTCTTGAGAATTTACAACAGATATATTAAACACTATTTATATATTAGATTGTTTGTTTACAAAAATACTTTTATATTTACATTCTAAAACTCATACAACTGTATCAAAACTAATGCAATGCAATATTTATCACTCTTTTTTTTTCTCATCTCACGCAAGGCATTCTGTTGCGCAGGGTGTTACATAGGGGAAAGTGATGAGAAAGCGGGATTAGTTGTAGGAAATGTCAGGAGGAGGGTAATAGACGAATGAGAATACTGAGAATAGGGATGGAGGAGAGGGAAAAAAGAGATTGAGAGAATGGATGCGAGTTAGTGAGATAGGAGATGTCTATTGACCTTACATTTAAATTCCTGGAGATTGTAGCTGTCGGGGAAGCAAGTATAGTGAGATAGGAGATGTCTATTGACCTTACATTTAAATTCCTGGAGATTGTAGCTGTCGGGGGAAGCAAGTATAGTGAGATAGGAGATGTCTATTGACCTTACATTTAAATTCCTGGAGATTGTAGCTGTTGGGGAAGCAAGTATAGTGAGATAGGAGATGTCTATTGACCTTACATTTAAATTCCTGGAGATTGTAGCTGTTGGGGAAGCAAGTATATGGAAGGGAATTCCCCAGATGGGAAGTGTGTGAAAAGAAGCTGTCAGAGTAGAAATTGCAGTTACATTTTATCGGTTTCACTGTAAAAGGGTGAGACCTAGTTGCTAATCTAGTAGCTCGTGTAAATTTCATACCTAACTAATTTATAAAGAAATAAATGTGAAAACAATTTTTTATTCACAAATTTATAAAGATTTACTAAATTATAAAAATATGTGAACCAACTATAAGGAAATTCTTTTGATCATTTTATAAAGCTCAAATCAATTGGCAATTTACTGATGTTCTCCCAACCATCCCAAAGATCATAATCTAAAAAATAAATAGTGTTTTATTATTTTTGTTGTCAATTCTCAACAACAAAGAAAATATAAATTCACTTTCATATTTTTAGGCTTTTGTTATATTACACTGTCTCCGTCTGTGGCAGATTGTGCACTAAGATGAGTAAGTCGTCTCTCAAAGGTTTCTACCCTGTGTGGTAATGTTGAGGGTAGGCAGGCTTCATCCTGGACCATTCATAGATATTATCACGCCCCCTTTTTGGGAGTCTGCCTCTATTCCTTCTTCTTTCAATCATACTTTCAAAGCAGTGTTTTGATAGGCTTGTTGAGAACGTTTAATGTGAATGTTTCAAGGCCTTGTTTTATATGATGGTCATAATAGGGCTGAGACCGGTTGTTTGCTGAAGATCTTGAACTGATCTATTGGCCTATAGTTAGTTATGAACCTCATAACATGGTTTTGGGATGTCTCAATTTCACTGCATAGCTTTGAAGTCCAATTAACACATTCTGGTCTGTACAGAACAACAGGCAATTTGTAAACTCGTGTTTTGATGAAATAGAGTACTTGTTTAGATGTCAAAAGTTCTTTATTCCTTTTAAAGGCTGCCCGACCTTGTCCTATTCTGTGTTTTACTACTGCTGTACTATCATTTGTAGTAGGCAGCCTATGGCCGAGATGTACAAATTCTGTGACTTGTTTGATTATTTTATCATAAGTTGTGAGGTCATGTTGTTGGTTACTCTAACTAGTTGTCATCCATTTAGGTTTTATTAAAATTCTACTTATCCCTTTTTAAAACATTGATGATGGAATGATAGTTGGTAGAAATAATAGTGGTGTTAAGGGAAAAACCTTCCTTTTGACACACTTCTTTTTTCTTTTCTTTTTTTCTTTTTTCTTTTTTCTTTTTTTTGTGGGCACAAAGGTTAAACATTGCCAAAATGTTTTTGATTCTTAAATGATTTCTGCTTGAAGTCATCACAATGAATTCATCTCTTAATTTTCCATGGGTTCAAATCTCCACGGGATAACTGATGTGCCTGGTTGAGTGGTGTCTGTTAATTTTATGAGACCCTTGATCTGCACCTGCTAAGTTTTGATTCAGCTGGTCATGGTAGCCCAGCATATGTGGCTGGAGAAAATGAGAGAGAGAGACCCACAAAGGAGTGTCAGTCTCAGCTGCAGTAACTGCACTTGGGAAATGCTCCTCAACTATTGCCTTGTTGCTGTCTTTCCATAGAATGGGCTTCCCTTCATTGATCATTTGTGATGTCATCTCATCTCTCGGTGCCCAGATCTGAATACTTTGTCTCTTTTGCAGATAGATGTCTTTGAAACTAAGATAGTGCTGTTTCCCAGCTCTCCATAAAGCAGGGCTTTAGGGATCCTCAGACTTGTCTGGTGTACCAAGTCTTAAAGCATTTTATAAGAAATAGATCTTTTTTTCTCTTCCCCACTTTCTCCAGTTAAAAAGAATAGCTTCTAATAACTTTAATAAACTGATTAAAACTAGGCTTGATGTAATTCTGATATAAAAAGCATCGAAAGAAATTTCTCCCATATTCCTTTGCCACACACACACACACCCCTCTGGTCAAGGCTTGTCTTTAGGGTAGTATTCCTCGGAATAAAAATCAGGTTATGAAGTAATTATACTTGGGTATTTGTTGATGTCACTTGATCAAAATAACAGAATCATTAGTAAAGGGTTCAAAATATTTAATTCTATTTTGAAGAATTGCTATTTTTCTTGTTTTGTTTGCTGTTCTAACCATTTTATGGTAGAAAGAACCAAAACAAAATATTTTTTAAAAAATTGATTTCTTTGTCCCTTCTGCTTAATCTGCACCTTCCCACCTGCCCATAAAGAGCAATGTGTTTGTATGCATGAATGAATGTGTATATGTAAAAGAATGATTATATATTAGTCCAGCCCTTAACTGTACAGGATTACACAATGTTGAAGGATGGTTAAATAAATTGTAAATACTGACAAAATATTTAGGAAGAAAGATGTCTGTCTCACTTTCTTTCTCTCTGCCTCGAAATGGAAACAAATGAATTTCAATAAAGATGATGATGTTTCAGTATCTGGTTTTCTTTTTTATTTCGTACTCCAACCCACTTCCTACGCCTCTCTTCACTTTTGATTGAAGTTTCTCTTCATTCAAGATCAACACATACATACAGGAACTTATTCAGAAGCTTTCATTCATCACAATTGAAAATGAACATTGTTCAAATTAAAATTTTTGGTAACACCTTGTATTGCAATGAAGCTTATCCCTGTCTGGCTTAAGATCGCTATACACTGTGTTTGGGATAAATTTGACAAAAACTATTTTCATTTTTTTTTTTTTTTTTTTTTTTTTTTTTTTTTGCAATTGGTTTGGAATATCTATAATCAGTAAACATTGTTGTGACTCCTAATCAGTCAGTTAAGTGCCATACATAATACACACTTGGGCGATCATGTCTCGAAAGAGACGTGACTGACTGGGCAGATGATTATCCCGCAGTAGGTTGCCATTACTTTCTGTGGTAGACTGGTTGCCAGCCAAGGCTATAGAACCCAATCTGTCCTGTTATTTAACCCATAACTGGAGGGAAGAGATGGATTAATACTGTTCCCAAGGGTATTTGCGCATAAGTGAATGCAATGAATTCAGCTGGAATTTGAACTCAGCTCCTCGATTTCTCGTTCCGAGCCGATATCCACTGCATCACAACACATCTCCTAATCACTACAGTCTTAGAAGTGTCAAAGTTATCTGACATGGACGAGCGGAAGCCATACAAATATTGGAAAAGTGTAACTTGCATCATAATTGGTGCCGAGTGTCAAAATGCCTCAATCATGGCAGCTGCATGATGCTCTTTCAAGCCATGAAAACAATAAGACATGAAATGGAGAGTTGCATCAGAGACTACGAGGTCATGGCTTGTAGGAAAGAACACAGGAGACGTGCTGATTGCATCTGCACACCAGAATGCATTCAACTACCGCAGGAGAAAGTGATGGAAGACACAGGCAAAAGAATGCAGGCTTTGGTGCCGGAAATGGGTGTTGCAATTTCTACTATGAAAGAGAACCTCTGCTACCAGTCATATGAGAGATGCAACAGTCAACTTCTTTAAAAAAAAGTCTCAAAACTGACAAGGGCAAAGAAACTCCTGAACAAGGTGAAACATCCTGTTGAATAAGGGACAGTCTGGTTCTCTGATGAAAAGAATTTCTGTCAGGATCAGCTACACAACAACTGGACTACAATCCGTGGTATTTTTTACATTTCATTTCCCATGTGAATATATAATCAACCTTTCCCAGTCTTTAGTAAATACCATGTTACAAGAATGCATTTGTATATAAAAAATAATATTAATAATGTCTAAAAATGTTTATAATTTATAGTAAGAGATTCTATTGAGTCCTACTTGTTATTACAAAATAGCATTAATTCATGTAGTAGTTGTTAAGTAGAGAATTCAAGAAATATGTAAATCAAGTGTTAACCCCTATAAAAATAGGTTTTGGGAAGAGAATAGTTGTTAAAAGGATTTGCTGACATTATCAACTCCGGTCCAATTCAGGATTTGGATATCCAGCTGAAAGAATCTCTACTAAAAGTTGCTGACCAACTAAGACCTGAAACAAAACCTCATGGAACTAAATGGGTAAATAGAATTTTTTGACTCTTTCATTGACCAAACAAAAAATTATTCTTTATATACACATTTGAGGATTTCCCAAAATAGTACTTAGAACACTCGTTAGCCTAACTTGTTAAAAATACTCTATCCACTCCTTACCTCTACCTTTGTAACACTTCACCTGATGGTAGTAAACTCTGTCAGGAAGAGAGTAGGCGAGAAAAGAGATTACTGATGAGAGCGGGGTGGATGTAGAAAAGCATTTGTCTGTGATTTAGCTCTGTGTTTTGGTAAATCATTTTTTTTTCTTTTGTTACAACTTATAACACGTAACAACCAACATGAATGAGAATAAAGATGCAAGTTTCCCCAAACAGTGATGTCACGCCACCTCACATTTTTGAACACGGTCTCAGGCCTAATTTGAATGGCTATGTAGAGTTATTGAACACCTTAGTTAGAAATATTGGCTGCTGGAAGATTGTGTGTGTGGCATCAAGATTCAGCTTCCTGCCTTACCTCCAAGAAGAGTTGGAAGTGGTTATCAGATAATTTTTATGACTTCACCAGCCATAACATCTAGACCCCCTAATTTCCAGGATTGTAATCATGTGGGTTATGTGTCATGTGCGATTGAGAAAGACACCAAATACACTCCCTATAACACCAAGGCCCAGCTGGTCAACAGGATTAAAGAGGCATTTCAGGCTCTCCCTACAGTCATTGTGAAGGCCACATATGCCAGATTACAGAATCAGATCACGACTGTGGTAGATGCTGAGGGTGCTTTCTTCGAGAGATACTGTATACCACTTTTTTTATTTTTTTTTTTCCAATAAATTAATTTTTGGTTTAGATATTCATACTTTATTCATTTCCATTTAAGAAAAACCGTCAAATTTATTTAGAAGCAATTGGAAATTATTATGGTAACTTGCTTTTTCATTTCCCCCACTTTTTTTTTTCTTTCATTCAAAATACTGCCAAATATTAAAAAAAAAAAAACTATGGTTGTGTAGGGGAAGTAACTCCTGTTAACGTCTTCAATGGTATAGTTTTTTGGGGTTTTTTTTTTAATCATATCCCTCCGAGCAAGGCGGTAACGCCACTGAAGCGCAGGGGGCTACGTAGGAATGAAAAGATTGGAAAAGAGAAAGCCGGAAACCACATCCTAAACAAGGATCAAGGGGTGAGCCTCTTCACCTGTTTAATAGACGTGGGTGGAGTATGAACCAGGCAATAGTTTAGTCTATCTACTCCAATTGAGAAAAAAAAAAAGAAAAGAGTGAAAAGATTGGAAAAGAGAAGGCCGGAAACCACATCCTAAACAAGGGATGAGCCTCTTCACCTGTTTGTTCTCGGGCAACCATACACATTTATGACAAAAACCAATAATATTAAACAGAATATATATCCCTGGCAAGTTGATACCAAAAATGAAATTGTGACTGTTTGAATCACTGATAAACTCAGCAAAAATAATCATCCATAATATCATGATTTGTTGGTCCATGAATTGCTTTAATTTTCTATTTGCATCTTGGCCGCATAGCATACATACTGTTTGCCGCTGGAGATGACAAAAACTATTTTTTTAATTATTTCATTCCCGACAAGGTATTAAAGCCACTAAGATGCAAGAGGTTACTAAACATGAAAGAATATGAGAAAAAATATTATGAAGATGGAACAATAAAAAACAAAAATTTAAGACAGAAGTTAACGAATAACATTACAGTTAAATATTTGAAGATCAAAGTTAGCTGGAAAGCAAGAAGCCGGAAGAGAATTCCACAAACAAAACATGAAAGAGAAGAAACTGTTAGCATAGAACTTACGGTTACATCTAGACAATTCAACTATAAAACGACACTGAACGGAGCAGTCACAGCAAACGGTCCAGCTGTCAACATCACCACCAGTGACCTCGACTAACCGAACCAACATATATATCAACTCATGGCTATACGGAGTCTCCTCATCCTCCAGGTCACTCTATAGCTCACAATGAGACTTCCCGCCTTGATTCGCTATAACGGCAATGCAAAGAATTTTATTTTAACAATTTTTATTTATGTTTCTGCTATGGTGCCTTTCTACGAGGAATGGACTCTCATTCTTACTATATAATTATCTGCAGGACGCAGTAAAAAGCAGTTAAGTATGCAGTTAAAGGCATCTACGATTCAGGCAATAAGCAGCGTAACTACCGCTCGGACTTACTTTTTTTTTAATCATATCACCCCGAGCAAGGCGGTAACGCCACTGATGTGCAGGGGCTACGTAAGAGTGAAAAGATTGGAAAAGAGAAAGAAAGCCGGAAACCACATCCTAAACAGGAAACAAGGGATGAGCCTCTTCATCCGTTCAATAGATGTGGGTGGAGTGTGAACCGGGCGATAGTTTAGTACAGTGTTTCTCAACCTAAGTGAGACTTTTTTAAACCCTTGGACCACTTTTAATTAATTTTTATTTTTTTACCAATAGATAAATAGGAATTATAGTATAGAAATACTAAATGTATCTGCTTTATTTTGAAGTAAAACTAATTTAATGAAAATAAACAGCTAAATTCTGTGGAACATTTATGCACACTTGTAAAAATAACTCACAAATCATTTTAAAATATGTGTAATTAATAAATTTAGAAATGTACAGATTTATTCAATAAGATTGTTGTGGTTGATGCTGCTCAGTTTGTTTTTTTTAATATTTAAAATTAATATTCTTTATTATTAACATATAAAATTAATTTATATAATAAATTATAATCTTTATGTAATTTTCCTTTTTATTTATATATAACATATATTTTCCTTCCTTTATATATCCTCAATTTTGATTAAGCTTTTACAATCAAGACATTCGGCAAAGTAAAATGGACACTAACTTACATTGCTTGATCTTGTTTCCTGCTAGTTTTAGAGTTTTTCTATTTTTAGTATTTTCAGATGGTTTATATTACCATAGAAACTCTTATTCTAAGTTGTAACAACCATTCCTAAGTGAAATTACTCTATGGACCACTAAAATATTAGCATGGACCCTGGTTGAGACTGCTGATCTAGCACAAGGCTGAACAGTGTATCACTTTTTAGTATTGAACTCCCACTGTGTGAACTGGTGTGTGAGACCTGTTTGCTAACCATTGTGCTATACTAGGAACCATTTATTTATTTGAAGGATTTGGAATATCCGCATAGAAGGTGAGTGAGTTTTTATATCAGTTTTTATTTTAGTTCAGATGCAACCAGCTGCACATTGTGAGTGTGGTTGGTGTTTTCATTGCTAGCTGAAAGGAAGCCTGTTTGGGATGCGAGAGGTGCTCTTTTAAGTGTTATCTATCCAGGTGGTGCTAAAGAATCCCAGAAATATATTGAAAACTGTTCAAAATTTAATTTCTTGCCGTGGTATTTTTTTACATTTCATTTCCAATGCTAATATATAATCGACCTTTTCCATTTTTTGGTACATACCAACATGAATGAAAATGAAGATGTAATGAGATTTTATTGTTTGCCTGGTGAAAAGCAGAGAGAACCCCATGGTATGTTTACAGATGTGCATTCCCTCAAAACTTTGTTTCATGACACTGAAAAAGATAAAAAAATGTGTGTCTATGTAATATATATATATATATATATAAAAGGCAATATGTGAGTCTGTGTGTGACTGTTCCCTATGCATGCTATATTTTTTAAGCTACGCCATTCAAACTTTCTAGAGACACATATCTACAGGGAAGCTAGGTCGAAACATACTTTTTGAGTTTAAGTTCAGCAATTTTCCCTTTCTCACTTTTGGGCTAATAGAGACGATTGTTTATGTTTGATCCGTAAAACATCTAAGATCTAAGATGGTTGCTGAATTACGTCACAGAAATCAAATCACATGTGTCAAACGTGACTAAAATATTTTTTTATTAAAAAAAAATGAGCCTTTATATTTAACTTATTCTGACATTTTATTTCCGTAAAACATCTAAGATCTAAGATGGTTTCTGAATTACATCACAGAAATCAAATCACATGTCAAAGGTGACTAAGATATTTTTTGATTAAAGAAAAAATCAATTTTTTTTTTTGTTTATTTTTTTTGCTAAATATTTCATGCAGGAAATCAACTGTCTGTAAATGATTTTCATCTACGCCTCTCATTGACATCTTCTCCTACTACTCAAATGTTCTAAGTTGCACAGGCAATGCCGGGCTATGATGCTAGTACAAAAAGGCAAAAAATATATAAAAGGCAATCTGAGTCTGTGTGTGACTGTTCCTTATGCACGCCTACATTTTTTTAAGCTACGCCATTCAATCTTTCTAGGGACACATATCCACAGAGAAGCCAGATCGACACGTACTTTTTGAGTTTAAGTTCAGCAATTTTCCTTTTTACACTTTTTGGCCAATGGAGGCAATTATTTACATTTGCTCTGTAAAACATCTAAGATGGTTGCTAAATTACATCACAGAAATCAAATCACACATGTCAAATGTGACTAAAATATTTTTTATAAAAAAAAAAAAATGAGCCTTTACATTTAATTTTTATTCCGATGTTTTAAAAATTGTTTTGGTCAACAAAAAAATGTGAATATTTTTCCCCATAATTTTGAAACAAAAGAAACATTTTTAAAAAAAGGGTTTTTTTCAAACAAAAACAAAATATGTAAAAAAAAAGTTCCAATGGTTAATTTAATTTAATTTTTTTTTTTTCAGATTTAATATTTCATACTTCAGAAAATAAAATAAAAAAAACCCTTTTTTTTTTCATTAAATATTTCATGCAGGAAATCAACTGTCTGTAATTCGTGTGGCATTAATGTAACTTTTTCCTCTAAAATTAATTGTCTACATTTTTAAATATTCTTTGAAAATTTCTGAACTGACAGTGACAGTTTTTATATTTCTAATTTCAGTAAAAACAAAATAAATAATTTTTGAGTTGCACGGGCAATACTGGGCTATGATGCTAGTTATTTATATATGTAATAATATATATATATCTTCACACTACACTTGAACGATAATTCTAATATTTTTAGGCATTTAAAACAACATGCCTGGCCACAAATACAATTCCGGAAAACCCTAGTTGAAAGCACAACTATACTTAAACATGAAAACAATAAACAAAAACTAAAATTTCTCAAAGCTATATACATAAAACGGTTGAAACCTAACCTGAACAAGATAAACTATGAAATGTCCACAAATATCTTAAAATGCCTATAATTAACAACAGAAGCCATTGTTTTATTCCAATGGCTTACAATATTTAATATTTCTTGTTTTCACTCTCGCTTGGTCATGTGTGACGTCACAAGCTGTGATGTGACATTCGCTTCCAGCATTTTAAATGCACGAGTTTGTTGTTGCTTGGAAATCTTTCATGTAAACAAAAACAGTTTCTCATTATGGTTTGTCCGTGTTTATAATATATAATGTAATTGACATCTGTAAAAATGGCTTATGTAAAGCTTATCAGAGAATATGAAAAAATTTACATAAAATAAATAGACAAAACTTGTCTATATTATTTTATGAAACTTGCATTAATATATATATATATATATATATATATATATATATATACACACACAGCCTTTGATATTTGAAAAAGATATCACTCAACCAACGGTCGAGAGCAAGGGAAAATTTACTCACCTCAAAATCACTTCACTCAACCAACTCCATTTTCTTAATAGTCATCTTATGTAAACATAGCGTGAAATTTTAATTATAATTTCAAACGTTAGAAAGGATTTAAAAAATTTTTTAAAAAATTGATCTTTCCTCTTAATAATAGCAAAAACATTTTGATGATAAAACTTTGTTTTATTAAGTTTAACATCATGACATTTTTTTTTTTTTTTTTTTTGGCAGTTGGGTGGAGGTCCCTAAATTTGTAGTTTCTTTCTTCTGTTTGGCTACAACCTCCATCTTATAGACAATAAAAAAATAACAAATCTGATTTTCTTAATGATTTTCTATAAAATATTACTTGTATAATATGTTTTTCAGTGTGTGGTTGAAAGAAGTATGCATATTTTTTTCTTTTAAATGTTCATTTTTACTTTACGTAAGCAATCTGGGCAAATGAGATATTTTGGCTCAACTCTGGAAGCATTAAACGAATGTTTACACTGACTGAGACAATAAAAGCAAGACTAAAGAGTCCAAATGTCATTGTAGGTCATTCTAAGTAACTTGTGAATATTCAATGGCATTCTTTTGGGTTGTAAAAGCTGGTTTGGATTTTTCTATATTTGAATAGACACCTTTTATTGCAAGATTTTTAATCGACTGCAGGCAAGTAAAGCAATAAACTTTAATCACCCAATTAAGTTTTAATTATCTGAGTCAATCAAGCGAGTGAAATCTCAAAGGCTGTATATATATATATATCCACGTGAACAAAAAATGAAGAAAAAATTAACAATGTTCAAAACTTTAATTTAAAATGGTGCTCAATATAGAAATAGTGTTATGAATATTTATTATAAATTATAGTTTAGAACATGTACAAATTACAATTTACTACAAAAGTGTACATTTTGTTTTGACAAAAGAACAATGTTTCATCAGGTAAAATTCAGGAATCTCACTTCCCTTTATTTTTTGAAAATTTTTCATACGAGGTAAAGAGGATAGAAAAAACGGGAAAACAAAAAGAGGGAAATCAAAATCTTTCAAAATTACTATCTGATGAGACATTGTTCTTTAGATGTGGAAACAAAATGTACACTTTTGTAGTAAATTGTAATTTGTAGATGTTCTAAACTATAATATATAATCCTACATCTACAGCACAATTCAGAGTGCCATGCACTATGCAATTAACAATCAGATGATATTAAATAAACATGTCCAACCTGCTAAATAATAGTAACTCTACGAAAAAAAAAAAATCTACCTACTAAACAGCTAATGCATGACCAAAAGAATAATTTACAGAGCTGGCATTCATTCTGATGGTGATGTTAAATTTTATTTTGGCTCAACTGAAAACTAATGGAAATACTGTTACTACAATCAGTAAATGACTTTAAACGATAGTAAATACAGTAAAAGCACTACCCTCTCAAAATATTTCTGACAATTAAAAAACAAAACAAAAAAAACAATTATATCATTGCAAAAATTAAATCTTATAATGGAAATAGATGTAATTTATGCCTTCTAGAAAAACTTATCGTAAAACATTTAAATAACTAATTTACTAAGAGGCTGTGCGTTGTGGTGCATTGGATATCGACTCGGAACAAGAAATTGGGGAGCCAAGTTCGAATTCCAGCTGAATTCATTGCATTCACTTACGCGCAAATACCCTTGGGAAAGGTATTAAACTGTCTCTTCTCTCCAGTTATGGGTTAAATAACAGGACAGATTGTGTTCTATAGCCTTGGCTGGCAACCAGTCTACCGCAGAAAGCAATGGCAACCTACTGCGGAATAATCTGCCCAGTCAGTCATGTCTCTTTTGAGACATGATCGCCCAAAGCATGTATCACGTATGGCACTTAACTGACTGGCTGAATTTATCCCTGATGATGATCTTAGAAAGGGAATAAAGTATTTGCATTGAAAAAACTACAGCACCTTCCTTGCTGAATTTCATTTTAACATCAAAGAACTCATTAGACATGTAGAAAAATTAATATAAAAATAAGTAGACATGATATATCTATATTATTCAATGAAACACACGCACACACACACAAGTTTTAGTGTAAAGAATCTGTCAGGTTCATGCTGACTTCAAAGTTTTCTGAGGGTATCATTATGATTCCCTCACTCATCAGCGCTGGTTTTCTTGCAGATGATTTAGAAATAATGTTCTTGTACCATACTTGTCAATATACAAAGAGCTTCAGTAAATTATCAATTTTATAAATCTGTACTATAAGGCTTTCACTGATCACCAGAATGAAATTGCAATGCTATAATTTTGAACCTGAACTTAATCTTCAAACTGGTTTCCTCCAAAAACTATAATGAGTTGGAAAAAAAATGTTTTGTATCATTATTTATCATATCAAACCTCAACTTTCAAATTAAGTGCAATACCATGTTTTTAAAATTTCCTTGCACTACTGCCAGAGTGTCCCTGTTAACGCAATTACATCAGATGCAGTGCTTCATGGCGTGGGTGATATTGCTACTTGGATCCTTGAGAAAAGGTAATGTGTGGTATGGGTGAATGAATCATAATACCATTTTTGGTAGGGTTTGAGTGTGTCACAAACCCCATCTGACCATTGATTACAGTCATTAATAAGGCACCATGCATACTGGTGGTGGTGGTGGTTCTATAATGGCATGGTTTAGGTTTACTGGCCTTCTGCATAATTAACTGGTGACCCCGACATTGCACTGCTTTATGGACATTTTCACTCATGGACTCTATTATATCAAAACAAGGATTTTTTTCCACAGAAGGATAACAGATTGTCATCAAACATAAGTCGTTCAAAATTGGAATGAGGAGCATTTTGGAGCCTTCTGATGAATTGTGTGGGCCACCAGACTCTGCTAACATTGAAGCCATAGAGAGCTGGTTAAGGTTTATTTGGTTTGGCCTTGTGTCAGACTTTGCTGAACTCCCTACAGCTTACAAGTTTTATCCATAATTATTTTCAGAAGGTTTTCATCAGAAGGTTGTCAGCAGGTTGGAATATGTGGAATTGTGTGGAATAAGGTAAGAATAAAATATACATTTTTCATGTTAAAATAGAAATTTATTAAAAGGAAAGAATGACAAAAATTTGTAGAAATTAATGTTCAATGAGAAAGTTAAAGATAGCAAGATTTGTAGAAAATGTTTGTAGTAGTAATTGTTGAAAGAGTATATGCGTATGTAAGTACGTATGTATATGTTTGTTTGGTAGGAATGTCTTTGGATGGAGAAGAAGAAGTAAAAGAAATCAGCACAAGAGAAGGAAAGAGAAAGAGCACAAATGTCCGGGTCAGCTTGAAGCTTCTCCCGTTACATTTCAGCTTGTCGTCTTTGCTGCTTCCATCCACTGACTCACCGTCTTGACGACGCTGACTGGGCCTTTTATAGTATTCAGATTTTCGCACTTGATCGATAAATCCTTTTACTGAACTTTTACACACACACACACACACACATGCGCATATCATACACACACACAATTCCTGATAGCTAAGTTTCAAACTTTTGGCAAACTTGGATCTTCATTCCTGCAAAAAACAGTGTGCCAAAAAGATGGCTTTCTCCATTTTTACAAGAATAATTTTTATATTTACAACTGTTTATAACAATGTAGGAGCCATGTCCAGTACAAGATCACTTTACAAGCATAACCAACACTCCCGACATTCAAGGATGAAATTATGTTTAACATGTATTAAAGGATAAAATTCTCTTTTCTTTTTGTAACAGTTGTAAAAATGATATTTATTAATTTATTGCATCAATTTATGTAGTCTTCAGAAAGTTTTGTTGCGTAATAATATTTAAGAGTTCAGTTTCTTAAATTTAAGAGGAAATATTTTTGAAGAAAAAGTCTATTTGCTGTTTTTAAATGTGTGCATGATAGTAGTAAATATTCATATAAAGTTTTTTTTGTTGTTGTTGCTGGCAGTTGTGAGGAAGAGAAGAAAAGAGAAAGTGGAAGGGTAGGGCACTGCAGGTACAGCCTGAGGCCGTAGCCCTTCTGAAGACAAAAGGCAAAATCATGCGTATTAAGCATTTTGATGAGCAAGAATTGGATCAACTTTGAATATATTTCCTGTCTTCTGGTTGGTCAATATATAATTTACAATTTTATTTTATCAACTTCAACCAGAAGTTATGTGTGGAGCCTGTTGTACAAAACCCAAAATATGTCATTATGTTTTAAGCTCTGAAGGAGGTAACTTCCTGTTTCTGCTTTTAGTATCCCTACAAAAACATCAAAAATGCTATCACTTTAAAAAACAGGCGAAAAATCCATATCCTACTACCACGCACACTTATATAAACCATAAACACACACACACAAACACATACATGAACTAACCCACTTACAGGTAAATTACATGAGACTGACTGATACAATCACTTTCTCACCGGCACAATGTAGCTTCCCTGTGTCACTTCTACAAATACTTTCACGGTTTCTGCTCCGATGAACTTAGCTCACTGGTGCCCCCTATATACGAATTTTCTCGAGCCACAAGATTAGTAACTAGGTCCCACCCTTTTACTGTGAAACCAATAAATTGTAAACGCAAATTCTACTCCATCAGCTTCTTTTCTCGCACTTCCGGCCTATGGAATTCCCTTCCATTTACTTGCTTTCCCGACAGCTATAATATCCAAGAATTTAAATGTAAAGTCAATAGTCATCTCATACCTCACTAACCTGCATCCTCTCTCTCATGCTCCTTTCTCCATCCACTCCACTCTCATCAGTATTCTCATCTTTCTCTTATCCACTTCCTGACACCCTCTATAACTGGTCACTCTTTCTCATAACTTTTCCTTCTATGTAACCCCCTGCAAAACAGTGGCAGTAAATGCCTTGCTTGGGGTGATATAATTATATAAAAAAAAACCCCAAAAAAACGTACACATACACACACATAATCACTACAACGACAGCAGTAGCAGCGAAAGAGGACCATTTGTTTAAAGGCACAGTCTAACAGTGGATGGACGTGAAACCAAGCTCTCCTATCATTCTGAAGATGAGATTCTGATCTCAAAATATTAATGAATAATAAATAGGTAATACCCAACACCTTCTTTACCTTACTTTATTATACTAAACGCATTATGATAGCCTTCTAATATCTACCCATACACCTTATATACACAATGCTTCAAGCAAATTACAAAACTCTCCTTGATTTGATTATTGTAAGCAATTCTGGAAGCTAAAAGGATCCAATGGCAGTCTGTATAGAACAGTTGTTAAGTTTACCACATCTTGTGCTTCAACTTCTTAGCAGTCAGCCTCATGTAATTTATCTTCCCACTCTAAGTCCGTTGGAACAACGTTTTAACAACTGATACGATTAAAACTAATGCAATATTTATCATTTACCAATTTATAAAGAAATAAATATGAAAATGCTTTTCTTATTAATAGATTTATAAACATTTACTAAATTATTAAAATATGTGAACCAATTAGAAGGAAACTCTTATGATTTACCATTTTATAAAGTTCAACTCAACTGGCAATGTTTTGCTCACCATTTCAATAAACAATATAATAAATAGTGTAAATAAACAATCTAATAGTGTTTCTTATTTTTGTTGTTGTTGTTCATTCTCAAGAACAACGAAAACGTATAAATTCACTTTCATATGTTTAGATTTTATTAAAATTTTAATCATCACTTTTTTGGGCCAAAAAATAAAATGGAGCCATGGACTTGTAAGCTGTGGAGGAGGCAGATTTAGACTCTGCTTGGGCCATAGGGGATCCTGAGCTAAAGAAAGCAACCTTACGATTTCTTCTTCTTCTCTATGCTTTGCCCTTTCAGGATGTAGGCGATCATGGCCTTCCATGTCTCCCTATCCCTGGTGGCTCTTAGCACGCTTTCTCCTGTTACACTACTCAAACCCTGTTCTGCCATCCACTAGCTCAAGACCATAAATCTAGAATATAAATGTACAGAAACTAGCATGGACACAATATGAGGGATCAGTTTGTGTATTGATCATAATATAGAATTGATCCCCCATTTTATATCCACATTATAATTTCTTATAAACAGTTGGCATATATATTTTTCTTCTATGTGTCCTGTCATTTCAGGACGTAGGCGATCATCACCTTCCATGTCTCCCTATCCCTGATGGCTCTTAGCACACTTTCTCCTGTTACACTACTCAAACCCCGTTCTGTCATTCACTAGCTCAAGACCATAAATCTAGAATATAAATGTACAGAAACTAGTATGGTCACAAAATGGGGGATCAGTTTATGTATTTATTATAATATAAAATTGATCCCCTTTTTTATATCCACATTATAATTTCTTATAAACAGTTGGCATATATATTCTTCTTCTATGTGCCTTGTCTTTTCAGGACGTAGGCGATCATAGCTTTCCACGTCTCCCTATCCTTGGTGGCTCTTAGCACGCTTTCTCCTGTTATACCACGCAACCCTTGTTCTGTCATCCATTTGATCAGGTCCTTCATATATGTTATCCGCTGCTTTCCCCTGTCTCTTTTATTATTTTAAAAAGTGATGATGAAAATTTTAATAAAATCTAATCAATTTATTAAAATTTTAATCATCACTTTTTAAAATAAACATTTCTGAAGATTAAAGTTAGTTGAAATAATATCAGTGTCAAGTACTGCACCAGTTTTGATATATGAGTGTCCAATAGTTAAATTTAGAACGGTACTGTTAAACAACCCCCACAGATGATTTGATTATAATGGTTAAGATTTTATGTAGAACCAGCTTCATGTCATAGAAAACTGATCATAAAGAAATTGGGCACAGTGTACAACAGCATCTTCAAACAGACCTCTTCATGTTTCAATTCAGAGTTTTTTTCTTTCATAACTTGCTATCTATATATCTATGCTTACAGAAAGAATTTTAGGGATACAGAAGACACTTTCTCCCTTTGGTAGAGTGGCCATCATGTGGGTTACATGATGGCCACTTAATGACATCACTCCATACAGCAATGTAAGAAGCAGTCAATTTCAGTTTGTTTACAGCCACTAAACCGTTCACTAGAAACAAATAAAAGAGTACTGGATTGATATGTGATGTCAGTTCTTCAATATGGCAGTGAATGCTGGACAATATCATCAAAAAAAAAAAAGAAAAAACTTTAAGCAACTGAAATGTGGTTCTACAGAAGGATGCTGCGAATATCATGGATCGAGCATGTGAGCAATGATGAGGTTTTGGAAAGGATGAAAACGAAAAGGAAATTAATACTGAGCATCAGGAAGAGACAGCTAAAGTTCCTGTGACATACAATGAGGAAGGAGGGATTGGAGAATCTGATACTCACAGGCCAGATAGAGTGGAAAAGAGCCAGGGGAAAGCAGCGGATAACATATTTGAAGGACCTGAGCAGGTAGATGACAGAACAAGGGTTGTGTGGTATAACAGGAGAAAGCATGCTAAGAGCCACCAGGGCTAGGGAGATGTGGAAAGCTATGATCGCCTACGTCCTGAACGAGCAAGGCACAGAAGAAGAAGAAATTGTAAGGTTGCTTTCTTTAGCTCAGGATCCCCTATAGTCCAAGCAGAGTCTAAATCTGCCTTCTCCAGAGCTTACAAGTCCATGGCTCCATTTTACTTTAGGAAATTCCAGCTTGCAGTACTCAATTCAGGAAGGCCCAAAATTTGCTTATATCCTTGCTTGGGATATAGATGAAACTGGTCTGTTTGAATCTGGAGTCCTAAAAATGGCTTCTCCAGATACAAGAATATCTCCATATTGTATACACGACCCATCCTTTTTGCTTCTCCTTACTTTGCTGTGTAGATATATGTCATATATTATTCTCTGTGTGGGACATGTGTAGATATGAATATATAGTTTAGTTTCTGTTTGCTTGCTTCCCTGATAGCAAAAATTTCTAAAAATTTAAAAGCAACGTCAATTGCCATTTTCTATCTACTTGAATCCCATCCATCTCTCATCTTTTTTCAACATCCTCTGTACCTTTATTTTCTCTTACTGTAACCTTTTGCACACCAGTGGCAGTTTTGCTTTGCCTAGGGTGAAATGATCATAAAAAACACTTTTACTGATATAAAAGTCTCTCTGAAAACAAAATATATTTATCACTCCTTTTTCTTTCAGCCATTCCATTCTGTTTGTGAAATATCAGTGTTATTATATATGTTATTATATCATGAATATAAAAATGTCCATAATGGTGGGGAAACCAAATGAATAAATCTTTCTCCCATAGCTTTCTCCCAACTACAAGATGATATTAGTATTGGGTTGCGAACCAGCGATATTTCCAGTTACACGATACTAATATAAACTTTTAAACAATAAATATTAACAAGCTGCCATAGCACGTGTAGTAAAAAAAGGGAAAGTTACATGGCAATAACAAATAGGCATTTAATAAAATACAAACAATTACAATACATTACGAATGTTTAAGTAAGTCCCAAAACAAGAAGTATGTTCATGTTGTCCAAATGGACAAGAATATTTTTTAGCAAGACTCGGATGTGCGTTGTGGCGCAGTGGATACCGGCTCGGAATGAGAAATCGGGGAACCGAGTTCGAATTCCAGTTGAATTCCTCGCATTCACTTACGCGCAAATACCCTTGGGAAAGGTATTAATCCGTCTCTTCCTTCCAGTTATGGGTTAAATAACAGGACAGATTGGGTTCTATAGCCTTGGTCGGCAACCAGTCTACCGCAGAAAGCAATGGCAACCTACTGCGGGATAATGTTCTGCCCAGTCAGTCATGCCTCTTTGGAGACATGATCGCCCAAAGCGTGTATCGCGCATGGTACTTAACTGACTGACTGACATAAGAAACGACATATCGTTACGCCAGCAATTGGTCTTCATGGCTATCCCACTCGATCTGGGAAAGGAACTGAACCCAGATAAAAAAAGAGTTCCTCAAAAGAGAAGACAACTGTTGCTCCCCTTAAGAGAAGACAACTATTGTCTCCCTACAATGAATACAAAAAATATAGGTTTGTTTTTACAAATGACAAGATCTTTTGAGTAACAGTCTAAGACAAAAGAAAAAAAAAGAAATCTTTCCTTAGTCTTTTGATATCTTTCAATTTTCTTATATAAGTGCTACAATTAGGAATTGCCAACTGTCTCACCAAATCTGGGATTGTCCTACATTTTGATGCTGAAGAATGTGTTGTAGCCGTAGGGGAGCTGGTTAATATTTCTTTAATTCTGCCTTGTGTTATACTTAACCGAACTCCCTACAGCTTACAAGTTTTATGCAGAATAATATTCATCAGAAGGTTTTCGTCATCAGAAGGTTGTTTGTCGGCAGGTTGGAATGTGTGGATTAGTGTAGAAGAGTGGAATAATAAAATATACCTTTTGTATGTTAAAATTGAAATTTATTATAACAAAAGACTAACATAAGTTGGAGAAGTTAATGTTCATTGAGAAAGTTAAGTGTATCAAGAGTTCGTACAAAATGTTCTAGTAGTAATTGTTGAAATAGATAAGGAAAAAGAGAAAGAGGACAATGTCCAAGCTGACCTGAAGCTTCTCTCTTTAGATTTTAGCGGTGTCTCTCGCTGCTCCCATCTGTGACTGCCTGTGACTGGTTAGAGATCATCCTTAAATATTGAATCCAGTCACGTGGGGTGGCTCCCCAGAATGATTTTTTCTTTAGCTATGGAAAAACAGTTTCTCTGACGTATTTTGAATTTTGCAATGTGATGACCAATCAGGATCCAGAGTTCTGCTACATCCGTAAAAGGAATTTGATATTTATTTTTGGTTTTCCATCGGAACATCTGCGTGGAGCCCAGATGCGCAAAGACCAGTTTTGGTCATTTGCTATCTTGACCTCTGAGGGCAAGCATCCGTTCCCTCGTTTGCTCGGTATCACCACAGTGCTCAACAAAAATTGATGTGGAACACATTTTGACCTGCATTTTGAGTATCAATAATTCCTTTAAAAAAATGACATGTAATTTTCTTTTTTTAATTTGAGTTTAATAAACGCAAATGACTGGAAACCTGTGGCATCTTGTCTGCCTGCCTCTTATATTCACAGTTCCTATTGTACAGAAATAACTAATGCTGATGACAAAACTATATACTCCCATCTCAATAGTCTGATCTGTTCGATAAAGTCAAATTGACAGCAGATCTCAAAAATGATTTGCAGTCTGTTGTTAGCTGCAGCAAACAATGACTTGTTAATTCTAATGTCTTCAAAGCCAGACTACTGTCCATTAACCATTTAAGATACTCTTTTCTACCTTTTATCAGCATGGCTGATGCTAACCTCCAGGAGAGAGACTCGTAACTTCTCAGGCTAATATTCTTGGCTGACATGAAGTGGAAAGACTATATTGAATCCATTACTATGTCTGCTGCTAAGAAAGTTGATTCATTATATTGTGTTAGACAATTTTTCCCTCCAGAATCTATTTTACATATCTATAACTCTACCATTCATCCATGCTTTGAATATTGCTGTCACATATGACCCAATGTCCCAGCTATATATTTAGAGATTCTTGATAAAATCCAAAAAATCAGCAATATTATTGGTCTTGACCTGGCATCTTGAATTCAGTCACTTTCCTACCACCATAAACTTGCTTCCATTTTCTACAAATATTTTCATGGTAATTTCTTGAATGAGCTTTTTACTATGGTACGTAGACTTTATGAATTTAAGTGCAGTACTGGATTAGCAACCTAGTCTCATCAATTATCAGTTGAATTGGCTAAATGTAATCTTAAATTCTATGCTAATAATTTCTTTTCTTGCATTTCTTTCATGTGGAACTCTCTTCTGGCACTATGTTTTCCAACCAAGTTTAATCTTCGAAAATTAAATGCAATGTCAATTGCTATTTACTGTCTTTTTGATTTACTCTTCTATTGTTCTTTCTTAATATTTGTTTTCTAATTCTTTCACACTCAGTAATCCCTTGCGTCTTAGTGGCTTTACTGCCTTGAAAGGGGTGAATTTGATTTCAAAATGATTACTTCAGTGTTTGTCTATATTTTTGAGATGAGGTAGTATTTACACTATTTACATTATTTGATGTAGAAGATTTTTTGGTCCTTTACGATTTATATTACAATTCGTCTAACATATGATTCAAGAAAAATAAAGACAACAACTTCAACTTTTAACTAATAAATATGTATATTCAATAAAATACAGCAATTAACAAAGCATGTATTACTAGCACACAGTTATTCCCCTTTGACTGCTTGTTGATCAACTAAGTGAGGAAAGTTTTTTCTTGTGCTGAAAAGATTTTTTTTATAAGCGTTAGAAAGATTTTCATGTAAGAAGGTATAACATTAAGAATACAATTGTTTTGAATGTGATTGTATATAACACAAATTTTGTTCAAGAGTTCAAAAGTTCAAAAGAAGTTCTTGGTGAAAATGTTCAGAGAGAAAATTGTCTGTTCTGTTCTGTGTCTGTGTGCGTTAATGTTTGAGTAGAGACTTATGTGGATTCTTTTAGCAGCCTGGTGTCTACTGGCTAACTTGCAAAAAGTAACCGAATTTAAAGAGGAAAAGAGGCTCCCAGAGAACACACGGGAAAACTGATTTTACATTAAAAATATGTGATTGGCTAAAAATTAACCAATCACTATACACATATGAAACAGCTGCTTCAGAGCCAAAAGATTCAAAGGCAACTGCGATTGCTAAATTGTCCGATACAAAAACAGTAGGGATTTATTAGCCAATCGCAGACGAGTAAAATGACTTGGAGTGAATGTGGGTAAGAAAAACATAGCAACCGCTATATTCGGACTATTGTCCTCATCTCTGTTGCCATTTGTACGACCAAAGAAAATTATTAGTACTAAAATTGCAATATGAACTCTGTCAAGAAAAATGGTTATAAGTCCCAAAAATTCAGTTGTTCTTGTCCTTGAGGACACATAGCCCAATGGATATAGATGTTGATTAATTCCAATGACTTGAGTTGTGAATTCAATACCAGGCTACAGCAGTAGTGTACAAGTAACTTAGAGAGTCTGGTAAGTGGAAAATAACTCATGACTACCAAAAGAAGCTTTGCACAAGGAATGAGAATGATATACCCCAGTGATCGTAATAAAGGTTTTGTTCGGAATTCCTAGCACCTGAAGAAAGGCTGAAACGTCATACAAATGGCAAAAAAGATGAGGACAAAAGTGTAAATCTAAACTTATTTATAAATGGAACTTTGTGTGTGTGTGTGTGTGTGTGTGTGTGTGTGTGTATCTGTCTGTGTGTATGTGTTTCCATTACCTATAGACTCCGAAACGGCTGAACTGATTTTCTTGAAAATTTACACAGTTGTACTATAAGCATCTGCGAGTGTCCTTAGCTAGCTTTTGTGTTGAGGTACCCCCGATAAATATTGAAAATTGATAGTCAAAAAAATCGGGTTATAGAAGTAGTGGTCCGATTTTAATCAAATTTGATACTCTCACAGACAAAGACATAAGAAACGATATTCAGAAGTTTCAAGGTTGCAGTTTTTACAATAGTGCAGAAAATTGATAATATATATATATATAAAAGGCAAGATGTTTGTGTGTGTTTCTGTTTATCCGCCTGTATATCTGTATTTTTTTCAGCCCTTTCATTTTAGTTTTTGCTTTGGGTTTGGCTCTAAGTAGGTATAATTGTAATTCTTAGTCTCAGTCATGATACCATTTACTCAGAGGACTTCTGTAGCCTTCAAAATTTACGATGAAAAAAACTTATTTGATATCGATAGCAGGAAATCAAAATTTGACTTACATCCATTCATTTTTCTTTCAGTCTGTGGTTTCGCTTTAACTGGAAACAACTATTGCTTTTTAGTCTTTTGTGCCAACGTCCAAAGAGTCTGAGCTCCAGGACCATGGATTAGTTTTAAAGCTTTCATTACACCTGACCAACGCCAGGCTATACTGCTAGTAGTGTAAAAATGATTACATTCAGTGTCGTGAGATTGTGGATTCCTCATTGTAAAGTCTAAGAGAATCTATGAACCCCAATTCTGGTAACTTGCTACCCTCTGCTTTAGAAGTTCTGCTTCAAGTATTTTCATTTTAGGGTTTTGACAACCTTAGTTAACATGCTATATATTTAATAACTGTATTACTAAAAATGTTAACTGTTGCTTGCAAGAAAACTTGCAAGTAAATGTAGGTATGGAAAAATTTTATTGCTGAACAAAAAGCCTAAATCATTGACTAGTGTTCCAGTTAAGTGCTTATATTTTATTTTGTAACTAGCAGTATAGCCTGGCGTTGCTTGGGTGTAATGAAAGCTTTAAAACTAATCCATGGTCCTGGAACTCAGACACTTTGGTTGGACATTGGCATGAAAGACTAAAAAGCAATAGTTGTTTCCAGTTAAAGCAAAACCAGGGAGAAATTAGAAAAAATAAGTCACCCATGACCTGACCAGAAGCCTAAAGAATATTTGTGTGAAGTTTGGTAAGAATCGGATAAAATTGTGAATTTGTATAAAGGACATACAGACAGATAAACAGACATACACACAAACATATATATATATATATATATATATATATATATATATTCTCGATTTTCTGCAATATTGTAAGAACTGTAACCTTGAAACTTCTGAATATCGTTTCTTATGTCTTTGTCTCTGAGTGTATCAAAGTTGATTAAAATCGGACCACTACTTCTATAACCCAATTTTTTCGATTATCAATTTTTGATATTTATTGGGGGTACCTCAACATATAAACCTAGCTAAGAACACTGGCAGACACTTATAGTACAACTGTGTAAATTTTCAAGAAAATCGGTTCAGCCGTTTCGGAGTCTATAGGTTGTGGTGATACCACCGACTGAGCAAAAGCGAGCAAACCGGATGTTGGCTCTATGCCGACCAGGAAGCGAATGAATAAAAATCATTTCTGCGCAAGTGGATTTGCGCAGATGTTCCGATTGAAAAATAAAAATTAATCAAATATCAAATTACCATTTTTATTTATCAGCCAATGAGAAGCCCGGAACCAAATACAAGGATGAAATTCGAAACGACCAGCGTTTTGATCCAGAAGAAAAATATAAAAGCCGTGACAAGAGGCACCCACACAGACAGAGGAGAAGAGTGTAATTAGTTTCTTCCTTGACATATGTCGAGCGTCGAGTGGCTACTATGTTTGTCTCCTTCTTTCTGCCCTGTTCTCAAAGTACTAACTGACCTTTTCTAAGACATTCCACAAACCAACTTGCTGATCTACTGACCTTAGAAACAGCAACTTGATAATGAACATTAATCATACTACCAAGCCTTTTACCTTTCAGCATTATACCTTCCTTGAACATTCTTTTATCTCTTTCAGCTCATTATTATCTGCCATGGACTCTAACTTTTATTTCAAGTATTATTTTATTTGTAAAACATAATTGCTGTGTATATATGTATAAATGTTCTTTGACACTCAAAATTGCCTCTCTTGAATTTATAATCATTTTATGAATTATAGTGGGCTATCTCCCCACAAGACCAAATCCCGTTAACATGCTACGGAATCCTACTACCCCTCACTACAAATGAAATAAGAGAAGAGATAACCGGTATAAGGTAACGGGGATACACACACACACACACACACACGCACGCACACACACACACACACACACACACACACACAGAGTTCCATTTATAAATAAGTTTAATATGTTTAAAATAATTTTTAAGCCTGGACAACGGATTATCACATTCATTTATCTTGGAACCGCTTCATTTTTTAAAAAGTACCTGGTCCTAGATCTTTTTTATGAGTGCCTTGCATATAAAACTTAAACTTTTTCATCTTTCGCTGCGCATCAAAAGGTAGAAAAAATATATTTTAGGAAAGATATGGTGGTTGATTTTTGCAAAAATTGATTAATTTAAAATAAGTAAGAATTATAAAAACAAAAGCATATGTCACACATTTATACGTGGTGGTAAGCGGCCTCGTCAAAACCGGAAGTAGATATATTTGACGTGATGCATTGTGGTAAGTAGATTTTGCGCGAGTCTCTCGTCAATTATGGCGTCTGTTGCTGTTAGGAGTGCAAAAGTTCTTTGCTCCTCTACCGGTTTTCGTTTGCATTTATGTCGATCTTTGATGGTGAGAGCCGGCTGCAATAATGCAGCATTCGGATACCACCAACCGCATAACAGTCCAGCCTTGCTGTCGGCCCCTTGGACCACCCGGGTAACGGCAGTTATTTATTACTTTTAAACGATCTTCTTATTAGTACTACTACAGCACATGTCTTTCTCTGGAGGTGACCCTCACAACACTTTTCCTTTCTCTTCAAATAAATACTTACTTGTTAATTTTTATTATCATAAAATAATGCCCATTTATATGAGATGTGTCTGTAATGTTTTCAATTCTGCTTTCACAATCTTTATTATTATGAAAAACAAGTTTACAAGTTAAGTGTGTTTCGCAGTGATAAATTATTAAACAAAAAATTATTTTATCTTTTTTAATTATAAACTTATATAAACTCACGATAAAAAATGTACATTTTTTTTATTACCAATTAGATATTCTTTTTAATATATGTAATACTTATTTTATAATTTTGATCTTGTCATTAGTTTGACTTTTTTAACAGAAGAAAAAACTATTTCAATTCTTTACCAGAATTGAATTTCATTTTTCTTCATAACCTTCAATTTAATTTGTATTTAAAACACATCAATTATTTGTTTTGGGAATTGCATAAGTGTTTTTATTTGAAGTGACCTCCTATTTCCTTAATTTTTTAAAAGAAATTTATGTAATGATCAGGCCAAGGTCATAATAGTAACTTTAAGTACAAAAAGTCATTATTATGATTTATTTTTAAAAAATCAGAGTTTAACAAACTTTATTTCTTAATTTTTCATATTTTCTTTTGATCTGAGTTTTTTTTTTTTATTATATTTTTGAAGAATTCAATAAATATTTCAATCTTTGCATTTTATCTTCGGCTTGTTTTGAGGATTTTGAACCCCCCCTTTTTTTTTCAATTAAAATCGCATCTTTATTTTTCTGAGATTTTAATGTCTTCTTTCCTGTTATGCCTTGTTTTTTTCTCTCTCAAAGTACAATATAATCTCAATCTATTTCATTTTCTACGAAAGTAAGTGGTAAAAACTCGTGATAATTACGAAAATACGAAGTTTAGCGACGTATTTTAGTTCTATTTACAGAACTTTTTTTTATGTTTTCCAAGAAAATAATAGCATAAATTGTTTTGATAGAAAAAGGGTCCTCTTTGTAAATGTTTCTAGTAAAATTCAGTAATTTGAATTTAATGTAATGAATGTTTTAATTACAAGTAAAAGTAGTACATTTACCTCTGATTAATTTTTAGTTCATGATTCCCTTGCTCTTCTGCTGAGTCTGTTAGTGTAACTAGGTCCCCAACCCCAAAAAGGCGATACCTGTTTTTTCCCTTTTAGTTTTTTATAAATGAAGAAAAATCTTTGAAGCTGAAATTGTAGTTTTAATTCTAAGCTAATAAATGAAAAATGTTTAATATTCCCAATAACTAAAATACATTTTTTTTTGTGTGTGTTCGAATTCAAGTTGAATTCCTTGCATTCACTTGCGCACAAATACCCTTCTTGGGAAAGGTAATCCATCTCTTCCCTCCATTTATGGGTTAAATAACCGGACAGATTGGGTTCTCTAGCCTTGTTTGGCAACTAATCTACCGCAGAAAGTAATGGCAACCTACTTACGGGATAATCTTCTGCCCAGTCATTTCATGTCTCTTTCGAAACATGATCGCCCAAAGCGTGTATCGGGTATGGCACTTAACTGACTGACTTTAAATCTCTCAATTAAAAAAAATCTATTGTTTTGATATTCATCAATATTGATTGACTCATTGAGTCAGTGGACTGGAGTAATGACAGATCTGTCAATAACTCTCAACACAAAAAGTAAATCTCTTTGTTAAAAAAATACTTTAAAAAATAAAATACTTTTTGCAGAAACATTATTAAATTGAAAAAGAATATTACTTTTTAGTTTGCTTTAAAATATTGCAGCAAAGCATTTTTTTTAACAGCCTGTAGTTTGGGGAAACTGTTTAATGCACTTTAAAAGCAATGTTTGTCTATTCTTCAGTCTTCACAAAGGAAGTGGGGAATGCCAGAATTAAAAAATCTTATACAGAAGAAAGTGTTTTTATTTTATTCATTTATTTTTAATCATTTTAAAATAAATCAATACAACATCATTTTCTAAATCAACATGAGTAGGCTGGTCACCCATACCATTTTATTTTACTTAGACATTTTTAATTTTTATTTGAGATCACCCAGTTTTTTGGTATGCAGATTCATTTTATTGAAATTTATGAGTTGATTGGTTGCAAGTAAATTCAAGTGTATCGCTTCATTAAATAATTGTATTCTACATTTCAGTCGTTAATTCCAGTGGAAACTAAAATTATTTAATTGCTTGAACTTCTTTCTTAACCATTTTTTTTTTTCTTCGTTTAAGCATTTAAATGAAACACAACTTAAGTTTGGGAGAAATGTTTCTTTGGTTGACTATGTACACCTTCTTGATAGCTGCTTTTACTAATTAGGACATCTTGGCTGCCTGTGTGATTTTTATCAGCCACAGATATATTCCCGTTTTACTTTTATGACTAAATATGAGATGCAACTTCATTTAATGAAGAACAGAGAAGCTAAAAATCATAGTCAAACAGTGAAATGCCATCACGTGATACACGCTTGGGTGATCATGTCTCTTTAGATTCATGACTGACTAGGCGGTAGGTTTTCTCAAAAGTAGGTTGCCATTTCTTTCTGAGTGATTGCCAACCAAGGATATTTGTATGTCATGCTATATATAGCTGGGTGGAGAAGAGATTCACACCCTTTTCCAAGGGTATTTGGACTCAGTTATGTGATTTCTTATTTCAAACCATTTTCCATTCCACCACATTCTTCTTCTTCTATGTGCCCTGCCCTTTTAGAACGTAGGCGATCATGGTCTTCCACGTTTCCCTGTCCCTGATGGCTCTTAGCACGCCTTCTGTTATACCATCCATTAGCTCAAGAGCATAAATCTAGAATATAAATGTATAGAAACTAACATGGCCACAAAATGAGGGATCAGTTTATATATTGATTATAATATAGATTTGATCCCCCACTTTATATCTACATTATTTCTTATCAACAGTTGTCATATATCTTCTATGTGCCCTGTCCTTTCAGGACGTAGGCGATTATAGCTTTCCACATCTCCCTGTCCCTGGTGGCTCTTAGCACGCTTTCTCCTGTTCTGTCATCCATTTGATCAGGTCCTTCATATATGTTATCCGCTGCTTTCCCCTGTCTCTTTTTCCCTCTATCTGGCCTGTTAGTAACAGGTTCTCCAAGCCCTCCTTCCTCATTGCATGTCTCAGGAACTTTATCTGTCACTTCCTTTTCATCTACATCCTTTCCAAAACCTTGTCCTTGCTCACATGCTTGGTCCATGATATTCGCATCATCCTTCTTCTGTAGAACCACATTTCAGCTGCTTCAAGTTTTTCCTTCATCTTCAAAGATATTGTCCAACATTCGTTGCCATATTGAAGAACTGACATCACTTAGCAGTCCAGTACTCTCCTCTTTGTTTCTAGTGAAATTACCACATTGCACATGCCAAAACCATGGTAATGGAATAAATTGAGCCATCAGCCCGCTCTATTTTTGAATATTATGCATTACTTGTGTGTGTTTTTCTTTTTGTGGCGAATTTTAAGTACCAAGTTAATTTTACAATATTCTTTATTCTTTTATAAGAGGTACATGCATGTTTTTAAGGTGTGGTATTTCATAATTGTACAAAAATGTTTACATTCAGCCTTATCACAATGTTACTAAATTTGCATAATGTAAATATTTTATGCAAATAAGATTATGACTCTACAATAAATCTACACTACTGTCACTTTTTAAATGCTCACAAAATATACCTTTCGTTTGTAATACATTATGTTATGTCTCATATTAGGATTGATCTGAAAGTAATAGGTTCGATAATGTTGGCACATGTTTGGCAACAGAGGTTGTCAGTAACCCAATTTCCCCTTATCCACAATTAAGTGGCAGTATGACAAAACGGTGTCTGACATAAAATTGCATATGACACTTGGGTGCTTGCATGATGGAAAAAAATATACCTACTGACATTCATCAACATGCTGAACATTTACAGATTGAAAGGTGGATGTGAGCAGGATTAGGCAGTGGGTAAATGAATCTTAACAGGAGCAACATTGATGTGTTCTTCTTCTATGTGCCCTGTCCTTTCAGGACGTAGGCGATCATGGTTCTCCACGTCTCCCTATCCCTTGTGGCTCTTAGTATGTTTTCTCCTGTTACACCTTGCAACCCCCGTTCCGTCATCCACCTGATCAGGCCCTGCAAATATGTTATCTGCTGCCTTCCCCTGTTCTTTTTCCTTCTATCTGGCCTGTCAGTATCAGGTTCTCCAAGCTCTCCTTCCTTATTGCATGTCACAGGAACTTCAGTTGTCTCTTCCTGATGCTCAGTATCAATTTCCTTTTTGTTGCCATTCTTTCCAACACCTCATCGTTGCTTGCATGCTCAGTCCACGATATCCGTAGCATCCTTCTGTAGAACCACATTTCCGCTGCTTCAAGTTTTGTCCTCATTATTATATTCTGGACAGCCCTGTACAGCTACCAATCCATGGAACTCTTGTCGATTGCTTACAAAAGAAATACGGAGCGAATGATGTGTGGAACTAAATAAGAGGCATTATCTTCCCAGCATCCTCTGTATGAGTCACTCTTAAGTTTTGCAGCTTATGGCATATCACGTTGAATACACCAGTTCTTGTTTGATCACCAAAGTTAAGCAACATTGAGCCTGGTCAGTACTTAGTTGGGTGACTGCTTGGGAATACCAGGCGTTGTAAGTGTTCAGTAACAGATGTGCGTTGTGGTGCAGTGAATATCGGCTTGGACTGAGAAATCGGTGCATTCACTTAAGCACTGGTACCCTTGGGAAAGGTATTAATCCGTCCCTTCCCTCCAGTTATGGGTTAAATAACAGGGTGGGACTTGGGGACCTCGCCCTTGAAAACAAATCTCAACGACTCTTGATACTCAAAAAGAAAAAAGTATTGCTAGATACAAAACTTATATATAAAAAACAACAATAAATTGTTGAAAGAAAAAGGTATTACCAGCGATAAATAAATAAAAATTTAGTTGGCATTAAATGACCAGCTGAGGTTGATATGCCATAAAAACAAAACAACCAACAACTAAACTTTGATTGACTGATTGAAAATGAACCTTAGAATAAAGAAAGAATACACATTGTTATTCACTGGTACTGAATATGTGGGTAACTAGGAGATAACCTTTGTTCGTTCAGAAACGGTGTTCCCTGCTTTCTTTTTCTCTCTCTTCTTTTTTTTTTTTTTTTTTTTTTTTTTGTCATCAGACTAATTTCAGCTTCTATCATTTGTCAACTATTCTTCCAATCTTGTACAAATTATAACGTCTTGCTTCCCAACAGTCTTGGTCTTGAAGTTACTAAAGATATTTACCTCTCCTCTCCCCTCCCCCACTAGAAAGTGGATGTGACACAAGGTCAAGGTTTAATGTGAGTAGCTTGAATGCATACGAGCGGGCAAGCACAAAAATTGATGGCCGATCGCGCTGCCCCTGGTGATGAGCACTAATCTACCCATCTCGTGCAATGGGGTGGTGCAGCCTCAGAACACTGTTCCCTGGGACTGGTCATCTCTCAGCATAATTTTTTTCTCGATTACATATCTGTCCTCAGACAGAAATACAACTGAGCCACACTCTGTTTTTGAGAACGACTAAGAGATGATTTGGATCCCCACCCATCACAAAAACTGGCAGCTACTAAGACTAACATTTTTAATTCAGATTGAAATGGTTAATGTTGTTGACTTATTCATGTCATTTCGATATTTTTTTTTCTCTCTCTCTTGATCTGTTTTTGTGAGCCACTACTTTGTGACAATTCTGCTGATAGATCTACTTGAGCATTTCCACTCGGTCTGTAGAGTGTTGACCAATTTTCCCTTATTTTTTATGTCACTTGTGCATTGTGGCTTGGAATGAGAAGTTGGAGAATCAGGTTCATTGCATTCACGTACGTGCAAATACTCTTGTGGTGGGGGGGTATGACCCATCTCCTCTTCTTCTCTCGCTAGCTATGGGTTCAGTAGCAGGACAGACTGGATCCTATAGTTTGGGCTGGCAACTCGTCTACTGCAGAAAGTAATGGCAATTTACTGTGGGAAAATTTTCTTTCTAGCTAGTGATGGAAAAAGACATGACCACCCAAGTGTGTCTCAGGTATGGCACTAACTGACAAATTGTGCAAGAGTTATCTCTCTTGCACTAGTAACACGAGCTTTACCATTATGGCATTGATAAATTGTTTGACTAATGCAAAGAGTGGATTCTGAAACCTAAAAGACTCCAGAGGATAAAAATGGGTGTGCTAATGGGAAAACTATAATAATTGGTTGAAAGAGTTAAAGATTCGCATATCAAAACTTGATGGCGTTATTAATTTTCTTGTCTTTCTTTTCTTTTAAACTATGATTAGAGTAGTATTGAGGTTTTTTCTCAATATAAAGCTGAAAGACATTTATTTAATTAATATTACTACTATTACTTTCTTTATTGTTAATTAGCTGATTCCTACTCACACACACACACACCAGAATTATTACATTTTAATGCAACCGGAAAAATATCTTAAAGACTCACATGCCAAAACTTAATAAGGAAATCACAAAACCTGTCTTTTTCATTTGAAAACCTGAGTTGATTTAAATGATGTCTTATCGCTATTCCAAAAATGGGATTGGGTAATATGGAGTCGTTCTTTCTTTCTTATTTGGAAAAAAAAAATTCTTTTTCTTTTTTTTATAGTGTATATTTGAATAGACACTCTATTTGTCTAGACAGTGTTTATTTTGATTGACTAGTCTGCATACCCAAGAAAGTGTAATAAAGAAAATGTTCCCTCCAGTAAAGTCCAAATCTACCTTCTTCCTAAAACACATTTTGCAGGAGGTAGCAGGCTGGATCAGACAGTTGTTTCTCCTACATAGGGGGATGCAGGTTTGAATCCTGCTAGGCAGCAGATTTTCTTTAAGTTTAAGGTTTTTTTTTTTTTTTTTTTACTCCCTCTTGTCATTCACGATTTATAATCAATTAATAATAACCTACTTCTGTGGTACCCTACTAATGACTGGCAGATGCTAAATAAAATACAAAGTATCTACTTTTGTCTTTAAATTTTTGTGGAACTACTCTTTAGATTGATGACTTGCAACCTTTTGTCTGTTTTAAATCAGTTGACAGTTGACTTAATTGGAGGCACAGTGGACTAATGGATAGAAAATCGGATTGAGGAATCGGAGCCAAGTTCGAATTCCAGTCAGATTCATTACATTCACTTACATGCAAATATCTTTTGGAAAGGTATGAATCCATCTTGTCTCCCCCAATCTATAGGTAAAATAGGTTCTATAGCCTTGGATGGCAACTGGTCTGAGAGACAGAAAACTGAATTTAAACCAGGCTCTGTGAGGCTCTCATGCACCCCCCCCCCCCATACCAGTTCTACTGTGGCTGCAGTACATGTGGTGCTCTTATGGCTCCACTAAGTCACAGGATATCTGGATCTGGACTCCTCAGATTGATGACTGGCAACTGTTTGTTTTAAATTGGCTAACAGTTCTTAAATAAATGTTTTAGCCATCAGAAACTTTGAGCATCTAAGAATGAAGCTTGGTTTCCAAGTGTAAATAAGAAATTGTGGGAGGAAGCACTTCAAACAACAACAATACAACTAATTTTCTTTTTGTAATATTTTAGTTGTTTTATTTCTCTATTTTGTTTTTGAAAGGAGTGTAGATGGAATCTCTTCAAGTAGGTTTGAATTTTAAATTTTTCCTTCCCATTTGGAATCGTAAATTTGTCTTTGATACATTTTAATTTCAACATGGCTTACAAAGTTTCTACTTCTTTATGAAATTTGATCTGCTTTTGCCTTGTGGACCCCCGAAAAATCTCATGCACAAAAAATCGGAGACAACTGTCTGATAACATATAGCTCCTCTCTTTACCTGAATAATGATGGCTAAATGACATAGTGTACGAGGTGCATGTGTCATTGGCTGGGTAGATTTATCCAGGCATATTACATAGCTCTCCATAACTTGCATGTGGCGGCAGGTAATTTAGTGAGGTCTATATAGCCTATCAACAATCTTTGGGGTTTAAGTTTTAATGGAGTACGTAAAAATTGGCTGAGTGTTCCTGTTATCAGTTTTGTCTTCCATGCACATTGGGGAGGTGGTGTTGTCTTTCTGGAATAAACCATCACTCATGGAGAAGCCTGTCAACTATAGACTGCAACAAGATCTACGTATGTCACTAGTTCCTTGTGAACTCCTACTGAACACACACCGAAGCCACAATCTTTTTGCCCAACCTCTTCCTGACAGGCTGGACCCATAGCCTCATGTAGTCTCATCCCCATGTGCATATGATCTTCAGAATTGGAAATATGATGTACCCGACCAGGGAGCATGTGCCAGTATCCGTGATTGTTCTCAGGCCCAGGTAAGGTGCAGTCACAATCTTTTTGCCCAACCTCTTCCTGACAGCCTCATGTAGTCTCATCCCCATCTGCATTCTCAGGCCCAGGTAAGGTGCAGTAATTGATGTCATCATCTCAATAATGGTACCATTGTCAGTCAACAACTACACAATCACATAAAGTATATTATCGCTTGTACAACTGATAAGTTGCATGACACTAGAATTAAACTGAGTGGGGATTTTTATGCAGTGTTTTTCTTGAACATGTTAACTTTTTATCAATTCACACTAAAACATATTTTATAATACATACACTCTTCCAGTTGGCTTAGATTCTGAAAAAAAATTCAGTTCAAATTCAAACCTTCCAAAGCCGTATGGCACACATCATCACAAATCATAGGTGACATTGAAAATAATGATACTTATAAACGTGACCAATTTGTCTCCATGCATGGATACAATCCGTAGCATATCCTTGGATGCATTATAAGATTTAGTAATTCTTTTATTTTCTTTTTCAACATATGTGTAAAAGTATGTACAATACCTTATCCTCTTCAGTTGCCGGCCTAATAATCAATTAATAATCACCTAATTCTGTAGTATCCTACTAATGAGTAGCAGATGCTAAATAAGCTTCCTTAAGATCATAATAAATGGTAGGAAATAATTTGTTTGCTGTCTACTACAGATGAAAATGGTTATTAATGATCATTTTCATTGGATGAATAACACCCATGTCAATTGCTTGCGGTTATTTGTGGATATCTGCAGTCTCCACTGGTGATGTTAGGAATTCATATATTCTTTCTAGTGTCGTCATCTTACTGCTGCTTAGTCTTGGCACAAGTATTGGGTACCTGGTGAGGATTGAACTTGCTACTAATGATCTGTAAGTCCAGTTTGCTCACCATTATACCATGGTGAGGTACCTATATTCTTACTGCTATCTATCAAGAAAAACACATTTGCTGCCAAACATTCTGTAGTCAGATGATGATTTGTGTTCTGTGACTGCTTTATTACATCTTGCATTATCTTGTTAAGTTACTCTGCATTGCTTTTTCTTTCTTCTTCCCACTTCAGTTCAGAAGTTGAAAAAATACATTTCTATTCTAAAGAATATAAAAAAAAATTGTTGGTGATTTATGAATAGTTTATCTGTAAAGATTTCCTCTTCTCTTCTTGTTCCTGTCAGCCATTTTGTGGGTTGGAACCCAAGATCCGGCTACTGGCCAGTCAAGCCAAGACGGCAGAAATCGAAGAAAGGGTTCTCAGAGTCTGCAAGGAATATGATAAGATATCTACTGATAAGGTACTTGCTTTCTTTCTTTGTATTTTTTTTTTTCTAACCCTTTTTTTTTCTTTCTCTGCCATTTTAGCAGACATCTCTCACAACTCAGATTAACCCTGTGAGGTCCTATGGTCACAGAGCCACACTCAGTCTAGAGAATGTTGAAAAGAGAGTTATGCTGGTACTCAACCTCTATGACAAAATTGATCCGAACAAGGTAATTGGTGTTTCCCTTCATTTCCACTTGTGAGATCAAACCCTTCTCTTGCTATGATCAATTTCTATGGATGAGAGAATTTAATCAGGTTTCGTTTCGTTTTTTTTTTTCTTCTCTTCTCCAAAGTTAGGTTATTATCAGTATTCCTTCTTCAATAGAATGTTTCAAGAAGAGAAAAAAGGCTTGATTGGTTTCACCTCATTTAGATAAAGAAAACTTGTTTTTTTGCTTGTGTATCTTTGTCATGTACCTTGGATGTGCGTTGTGATACAGTGGATACAAGAAACCGGGGAGCCGAGTTCGAATTCCATTGTATTCACTTACGTGCAAATACCCTTGGGAAAGGTATTAATCCATCTCTTCCTTCCAGTTATGGGTTAAATAGCAGGACAGATTGGGTTCTATAGCCTTGGTCAGCAACCAGTCTACCACAGAAAGCAATGGCAACCTACTGCGGGATAATCTTCTGCCCAGTCAGTCACGTCTCTTTTGAGACATGATCACCCAAAGCGTGTATCACGTATGGCACTCAACTGACTGACTGAATATAATAGTTGGAATCATGATTAAGGCTTCTATTGGTCATAAAGTGGGGGATCGGTTTTCTATTGTTATGAAGTGATAAACTGATCCCCGACTAATTATACTTAATATAATAATGTAATATAATCTATCTCTTCTTTCTTCAGGTATGAGTTGAATGGCAGGAACAGATTGGGTTCTATAGCCTTGGTCGGCAGCCAGTCTACCGCAGAAAGCAATGGCAACCTACTGCGGGATAATCTTCTGCCCAGTCAGTCATGTCTCTTTCGTGACATGATCGCCCAAGCGTGTATCACGTATGGCACTTAACTAACTGACTGATGTTTGTCATAGACTTTTCTATTTTGAGAATTTGATTGCTCTTGATCGAACGAGACTCGAATCTCCAGGCAAGAAGATGGTTCAACTGAAAATTCTCTTTCAATTACTTGTTCCATGATTGTAATTGAATTTTCGTCCTCACTTCGTATCTATAATTAATTCAATAAATTTTGAAGTTGATCTCTCAGTTCTTTAGAGAAAATGGCTTCCTTCTTGTTAGTCTGAAATATTAGAAGATCAAAATAGTGATAGAAACGATGCATTCAAATTAAATGTTTTACTATAAATGCTATTTTGTGTTACTGCTAGAACCTTTTTATATAAAAGTTGTATTCATATATAAACTTGTATAGTTGATAATTGTTTATCTGAAAAACTTGTTTAATTCTGAAGCTAAGAGACTAACAAGGGTTCTTTGTATCATTTCTAATTTAGTTTTCAAGTTGTGATGACAATATTAACCCTAGAGTTTTGGACTGATTAAACTGACATAATTAAGTTAGAATAATAATTTGCAGTTAGCTTGTGTTCTTGTCGGTCTCCAGATTTGAGTTTTGTATTTGATATAATTTTTTCCATAAAGACATCAATTCAGTTGCATTGTCGTCTCAAATTGTCCCGATTATCGAAATAAGTACATCTCGGATCTGTTATCCCAATCTTGATCTCTGCAAGATTGTATAAATATAACTTGATCAGTAAATCTATTTAATGGTGTCTTGCATATGAATTGAACCTGTTCTGATATTTCCAAAACTTAATCTTGGAATGACACAAAATCAAAAGGTGGATTAAAATTCTCCAAGGCCTGCTTAATTGGGTGATTGGCCTTCAAAAATATCTTGGTAATTTATCTTGGTTTGAACACCCACTGCCAGAGTCAGTAGTAGGAAATAGACATTTATTCCAGTCTTAATTCCAGGCTCTGTAAAGAAAACTTCTTGCTCCCCACCTTCCTTCAACTTTGGCATTAACTTATAGAGTAAGAAAATCTAAATGATTTTATAACCAGAAAATTATCAAAGCATTCTTTATGTTATAGTCTCTCTCTTTTGTCAAATTATGTAGTTTTTTTTATACAGGGTGAGGCAAAAAGTCTTGCCCCATACAGGTCAATAGATAGGTCAAAGAGATCCTGGTGAGTAGCCACTGAGGTCACCAGACCTCACATCCTTGAATTTTTTTTTCTGTGGGACTCTTTCCAATCAGTTGTTTATCAGGTGTGCCCAAGAAATATTGAGAAACTTAAAGAAAGGATTAAATATGAATGCAGTGGCGTGTTAATAACTCCTGCAGGTGCAGATTAGAAATGTTTTGAAAAATGGGAACATTTTGAATGGCACTCACAACAGTTAATGTGCAACTTTTGCTTCAGCCTGTAAAATAAAGAAAACAGACAAGTGTTTTTGTGATTGTATGTGACAAAGTTTCTTATTTATTTTTATTTATTTTAAAGTTAAATCTGGATGCCCATTTTATGAATGACCTTGGTTTGGACAGCCTTGACACAGTAGAGGTTATCATGGCAATGGAGGATGAATTTGGTTAGTATTACTGCCTTTTTTTTTTATCTTCATTAACTCAGTATCTTTTTATTTTGCTTTCTCTCATGCTTTTGAGCTTTTCTTGTAAAATAATTTTATCATCGAGCCTTCAGTTTGACTCCTGTTACGGATTTCTGTTGAATCTCAAAACTTATTCGGTAATTACAAGAAAGAATTTTTCACATGGTGAATATTTAAGATCTCTCCAGAAAGTTGCTATTAAAGATTTGACTATCTTCTGAAATAATGTTGATGAATTCTGAAAAGAACAAGCCATTTTGTTTGTTTATTAATTAGTAAAACAAAACGTCCATCTTCAATTGAGAGGGAATTGAATTGAATCTTCTTTTATTTATCAAGTTTTAAGCATTGATTTGAAATAAAACTTCTGTTGAGAAATCTCCAAAATAGAGCATGATTTAAAATGGATAAGACAATTGCTTTTGTGGGGGCTGAAATGATCTTTATAGACAGGCTTCAACATTTGCCTTAAGATAGAAACTTAAAATAACTTTTTCTAAGTTTGTTTTCAGCATTCATTCTCTGTAATTCTTTTCAAAAAGTAATTACAGTTTTATCTTGATAATTTTTTTTTAATAAATATAAAAAAGATTAATTTTTTTATTCTATTTTCAAAACAAAAATTTTTTTAGAGTATTTCACCATAACTAAAGATGTGAAAAAAAAAAAAGTGAGTGTATAATTTAAGAATGAATGAAATGGAGGTCAAAATTTTACTAGTGGATTGCTGATGAATGTTCAGTCATGTATTTTGAGAGATTCTCACTGATTACAAAGTGACCTTTTTATGTTTTCAAGTAGAAATGAATCTTTCAAAGGTAATGTCACTGTGTATGTAAGTATTTTTAAATAACCTTCAGTTTCATTAGAAATACTTGGGAATATTTTCTGTTGTTGTCTGATAATATAAACCTTTCACCTACTCATTTGTTTTCAAAAGTCAATTTCTCCTAGTTTAGCATTTTCCAAAGTATTTCTGTTGATATACACTTTACAATTGATAGTTAAAATAATTTGCTTTGACTCTTATGCAATTTCTCAAAGTGAAGGTCTTGTTTGCTTTCATTGTTATTGTGCGGCCATTTTTAATACATGGGAGATAACTCGACATTTTCGTTAGTCCATTGACTTAAATTTTACAATTGAAAAATTTTGCATGAAAAATTTTGAAAGAAAATCTTCAGTTATTATTGAATTTTTAAGCTCTTACTAATTGTTTAAATCTTACTTTTGCTAATTCCATTTAAATAATGAAACTTAATTCGAATCGATTAATGATTCTAATCGCAAATTAGAAGCTTATTCTAATATTGACATTTTTACGAAAGATTTCTTCTGCTTGTAACGTTTTGTTTATTATTTTTTTAGCATGAACTTCAGTATTGTTTTTTTTTTTTGCTTAACTTTGTATAGCTTGGAATCACATGGTGTACTTTACAGCTTGGAAATATTCCAGTTACTTTATTAATAAATTTCTATAGATCCCTTTATTGAGGTTGGGTGGAGAGTTAAGTATCATGTCATTTTTTTTTCTCTTTGTCCTGCTCGGATTGGTTGTTAAATGTATTAACATCAGTCAATACAAAAAGAAGTTATTGGATACTTGGCTTTACTTTTGTTCTTTCTTGAGCTTGTTGGGTTGACACGAATATATTCAAAGCTGAAATCAGTTTTTAGGCTGTGTCCATATGTCTAAAATTTTACCCTCTCTTTCTTCATTCTGAAAATGACTTTATTTCTTGTAGGGAAGAGATAGATTTTTTTTTTGTTTATGTGGAGGGTATTTTTCTTTCTTTTCTAATTTTCAAGTTTGTAGTTGCCCTTCTTATATGTTCCTTGCTTCGACTTTTTTACAGGTTTTGAAATTCCTGATGCAGATGCTGACCGGCTACTGCGGCCCCGTGATATTGTACAATATATTGCAGATAAGGATGACATTTATGAATGACCTTTGACATTTTAGACTATGTGTAGGTGAGTGTAACACTTATGATCTTCATATTGATCCTTTAGAATATTAACAAACATAAATTAAAATCAATATCATGCCGGAAACATTTTTACTAATGAAAAATGTTCTATGGAAAGTTTTGAAAATGAATTCTAAAATGAATTAATATTTTTATAAGAAAAATAATTGTTAAAAAAAAATTTTCATTTTCAACTTGACATGCAATTCTGCAATATGCATTTTGTAAAGATTTTGGGCAGGATATAATTTATAAGAGGAGTCAGTGCTGCTAATTACACCCATTAAAATATCACCTTCTGTCAGTCACACAGGATATCGTATTCCAAGCTTTTTTTTTTCTTTTCCTCTTGGTGAACATAAAAAAGTTAATGACTGTCCATTTAGTTCAAGTCGTTTGTAAAATTGGGTTTAATAAGCAAAAAGTGAATGTGTAGTGGATGGAACTTAATCAGGTTAACAAAAGCCTAGTTGGGGACACTAAAATGTAGTGACATGATGGTTAATTATGCGATCAAATAATTGCTATTCACTCATTAAAATTTATTAGCATGTTCAGAATCCAATCCACAAACATTTATAATTTGTAAAATGACAAAACAAAAGAAATGCAACATAATTCTGTAGGGCAACAAACGAATATTCATATAATAATAAACACAAATTTGTAGTGGTGATGAGTGTATGAAAAGAAGTTGCAAAATTGTATGTTTACGAAAATTAAGTTTGAATGTCTTTCACAATAAATCTTCTACATGGTGTGATTTGTTTTAGGAGCAGTTCAAATGATGCAAAAGTTATTTGATATTATGTGGTGAATGGAGATTGAAATCGATGTGTGTTAGTCAAAATTGAAGTAAATGGAATAGAGTTGAAAAGTAAATTCCTCACTTGAGGATTCAGATTCACGCCATGCACCACGAATGAAATGGGCGATTGTTGTTGTGTCTATTACATGGCAACTTGCATGGACGTTTGTTTCCTGGGCAGGAAACAGATGTCCATGCAAGTCGCCATGTAATAGACACAACAACAATCGCCCATTTCATTCGTGCCGCATCTTGCTGGACCTTTTCCCTTTAAATGCCAGCTGGCTAAACTGGATCCCGAACACTTGTTGACATTTTGTGTGCAATTATGTGTCCTAATGTGCCTACGATTAAAATATCAATCAGTGAGGGTGATTCTTAAAATTGGCTGTCTGATCCTTTTGGTGTTTAGTTTGCACAGACCTTTTAATAAAATTCAGTCAGTCAGTTAAGTGCCATACATGAAACACGCTTGGGCGATCATGTCTTTTTCGAGACATGACTGACTGGGCAGAAGATTATCCCGCAGTAGGTTGCCATTGCTTTCTGCAGTAGACTGGTTGCCGACCAAGGCTATAGAACCCAATCTGTCCCGCTATTTGACTCTTAGCTAGAGGGGGAAAGAGATGTATTATATTATTAAGTAGTAATTAATGGGAGGTCAGTTTATTACTTCATGACAATATAAAACTGATCCCCCACTTTATGCCCATTAGTAGCCTTAATAATGTTTCCAACTATTATATTCAGTCTGTCAGTTAAGTGCCATATGTGATACACACTTGGGCGATCATGTCTTTTTCGAGACATGACTGACTGGGCAGAAGATTATCCCACAGTTGGTTGCCATTGCTTTCTGCGGTAGACTGGTTGCCGACCAAGGCTATAGAACACAATCTGTCCTGCTATTTAACCCATAACTGGAGGGAAGAGACGGATTAATACCTTTCCCAAGAGTATTTGTGCGTAAGTGAATGCAATGGATTCAACTGGAATTCGAACTCGGCTCCTCGATTCCTTGTTCCGAGCCAATATCCACTGCATCACATTTAATAAAATTACATGTGATTAAAAAAAAAAAATTGTCTCTGGAACTTTTTTTCTTCACTCACTCACGTGTTATGCAAGGTGTAAATTGTCGTATCTGCTTGTTTAATAAAACTTTGCCAGGGGAATTCCACAAATGCCTGTTTGTTGACAAGAAAATACAAATCTGAAATTTTGTGTGTGTTTTTTTTTTTTTTCACCCCTCTCTCTGTCTTTCTTTTTCTCTCTCTCTTTTCTTTGTTGTTTTCTGAGGATGTCTCTTCTGTATTTCTCTTTGAAGGATGCTCAGGTAATGCAAGCTGCCACCCCTCACATCCATAGAGGATTTGTCAATTGAAGGCTTCAGATGAACAATGAAGACGTTATTGTCAGTCACTTGTCGACTTGTGAGGACATTCTCTTTGTCTTTGTTCTATTTTTGGCCTTTCCTGTTTTTTGTAAAAACTAAAAGAATAGGCTTGCACCTTATTAGGTAATAAAATGTTTATTGGGAAAATAAAAATGTCTTTTTTTTTTTTTCTTTCTTATTTAAACATTTCAGCCAATATATTCTTTGTCTTGGTCATGTTTCCATTATACCCACTTGTTGGAAAAAATTGTCTTTTCATTCTGTTGGACTGGCATTTTTTTTTTTTTTAAGGAGTAAAGTAATTATAACAAACTGCTGCTGGTAATATCTACTGAGGAAGGCTAAAGAATTCATTTTCTGAAACTTTAAGACTACAAAAATGATGCCTGACAAAAGCATCCAAGTTGGAGGCCACCAATCTGGTACTAATTTCTAAGTACTTCCAGTTTTCTAGAATTGCTGCATCGACTATTTTTGACCGCTTTCAAGCACTAGTAACGCAGTTTGACTTGTGCTTTTATATTATAGCCTGCTGATGTTTAGTCACAGTCATGGATCCAATGATTACAGGAATTATTTCCTATGGTGTGAAGTGAAAACCCTATACATTATCCATAACAGACAAGAAATTATTACAATGAAGAAAAATAAATTGACAATGGGCTATGTGAAACTTATGCAGTTGAAACAGCAAGGAAAATGATATTGTCATCAGTAATCCAACAAAATCCCATATCTAGTGCTCTTTCTAAATTTCAATTAATAATGGCTGCCAAATATTTCATTTGAGAATTTCAAATGATATAGAATGCCAAAATGTTTTTTTATTGTCCATTAAACATGCACGGGCAACCCTTTTCAAGCAATGGGCCACATGATCTATGGCCTCCTCACAAGGCGGGCTACACTGCTGAAAAGATTCAGGATAATTTTCTTGTCACGGGTTAGCAGCCTTTGAGATTTGAAAAAAAAATCACTCGACCAGCGTTTGAGAGCAAGGAAAAATTTACTTGCTCCAAAATCATTTTACTCAACCGACTCCATTTTCTTAATAGTCGCCTTACGTAAACATAGCGTGAATCACTGATGGAAAAAAAGAAATGAAAATTTAATTATAATTTCGAATGTGTTAGAAAGGATTTAAAAAATTAAAAAAAATAACAAAATTTGATCTTTCTCTTAATAATAGCATAAACATTTTGATGATAAAACTTTGTTTTAACATCATGATATGCTGTTTTATTTTTTATGGTGGGGTTGGCAATTGAGTGGATGTACCTAAATCTGTAGTTTTTCTTCTGTTTGGCTACAACCTCCATCTCATAGATGATAAAAAAATAACAAATCTGATTTTCTCTACGATTTTCTATAAAAAAATTACTTTTATAATTTGTTTTTCGATTTGTAGTTGAAAGAAGTATGCGTATTTTTTTTTTTTATTTTGCTTTCAAATGTTTGTTTTTACTTTTCGTAAGCAGTGAAGAAATATAGATGTTGAGTCAAGGATGATATTTTTTCAAATGAGTTCCTAAAAATCTGTGAGCGTCTTTAATTTGGGCGACAGACATTTTGGCTCCACTCTGGAAGTGTTAATTAATCGAATGTTTACACTGACCTGGATGGGATGATAAAAGCGAGGCAGCAGCTTGTCAATCTAAATTCCATTTGTCAGATCTTGCTTTGATGATTACTAGATGTCACTGTCTTAACCACACATTTCGACATAAATCAGGTGCCATGCATAAGACCAAAGAGTTCAATAATATCATTGTAGGTCATTCTAAGTAGTTTGGCATACTTTTGGGTTGTAAAAGGAATCAAATTTCCTTTTTCTATATTTGAAGGGACATGTTTCATTGCCAGTTTTTAATTGACTGAAGGTGAATAAAGCAATAAACTTTAATTGCCCAATTAATTTTTTATTCTGAGTTGAATGGGCAGTGAAATCTTAAAGGAGTATAATGGGAGTTTTTTATAATCAGTTTTTTTAAACAAAAAGTAGGGGTGTTTCACTATACACAGGTAATTTTTTTTTTTTTTTTTTTTTTTGAAGAGATCAAGAATCGTATTTATTACTGACTGGTTACATTATTTTTTTTTTTAATCATATCACCCCAAGCAAGGCAGTAATGCCACTGATGTGCAGAGGACTACGTAAGAGTGAAAAGATTGGAAAAGAGCCGGAAACCACATCCTAAACAGGGAACAAGGGATGAGCCTCTTCACCTGTTCAATAGACATGGGTGGAGTGTGAACTGGGTGATAGTTTAGTCTATCTACTCCAATTAATACGCAGGTACTTTTCTTCTGGAGGGCTGTGTTAAAATTCAGGGGTTGTACTATACATGAAGTTGTCCTTGGTTTAATGTCAGCTCTGATGACAGTGTGATTAACATGTCGCTGCGCATGATTTATTTCTAATTTATTCATTTGAAAATAAAATTAAAAAAAGAAAAACATTTCTTCTCCATAGAAAAATTGAATGTTTGTGGTTCCAAAAGCGAAAGATGTTTACACACACAACTTTTCCTTCATGAAAATCACTTGGTTGGTCGGTTTAAAATGATGAAAATGTGATTTTTTTTTCTTTCTATTTTCTTATTTATTTATTTTTTAATTATTATTTTTTTTTTGTATGAGATTAAGTGTATTATTCTGAGAGCAAGCAGTCTGTATCTTGCTCATGTGACTGTCGAAGAGTGTGACGAGTGATAACATATCTCTCGTCTTTTATGAGGATCAGTTCTCCTCTTTCCCAACAGGACAAGCAAAAAATCAACAAAATTGGACAAATAAAAAAAGACACAAATTATTGGTATTTTTCATGTTTTTTTTATTAATTGAAAATTAATATATTGATATTTATTAAAAATTAACAAAGACAGTAAAAAGAATGAAATAGAAGACAGCAATTTAGACATTTGGTTATTGGAGGGAATAAACAAGTGGAGGGGTGGGAGTAGATGTTGATTTGTGTGGTTGTGGCAGATTTTACAAGTACACAGGTAAACTTACTACCAGCTGGAGTTAGGGGAATTTTTTATTTTCAACATTTGTGATAGTATGCGAACTAACAAATTAATATGCAAATTAAGACATACTAATTAGGCAGCTCTTATTTTGAAAAGTGATAAATAGTAATCGGTACCAATAAATACGGTTGATTAATTGCAGTTTTTATTCTGTTTATGTACTTTAAAGTGCTTATTACTTGTGTATATAGTACAACACCTTTACCGACCTGATAGAAAGATACAGTAAGGGGAAACTCTTGTTAGCAGTGGTTTACTAACCATCACTTTGACAGATACCTTTAAGATATTTACTAAACTTAGTCTGACATAAGGCCACAATAATTGAGCACTCTAACACCCTGAAAAGGATTATTGACTGATCTTTTGTTTAAGTTTAGTATATCATGAGGAGAATTGTTTCCCTTCCCTTTCACTTATGGTAACCCTAACCCTGCTTTGAAACTACTGAAAGCTGACATTTGTAAGAAAGATTGGTATTTACCTCAACCAAAATGAGCACCAAACAGATATGTGCTTAGTAAAATTTGTTTGTACGTAGGCGCTATCAATCAATTTTGTCTGAACATCTTAATGCCAGTACGTAACCTTACGTAATCTTAGCCTCCCCTACAAAAAAACAAATCAAACTGTATAAATGGAGATAATGGGTGACAGTTTTTGGATTTTTATTTTTAACTTGTTTGGTATTGTTATGAGGAAACACACCTATTCCGCAGATAATGGACTCTCCCTCCTATATTAACAAGAGAAGTTCTTGGGAGTTCTTGGGAAGTTCATAGGAGTTCTTTAGACTTTTATTAGAGTTCAGTAGAACTACTAGGCAGTTGGTATTAGTTGGCAGTTAGCCGAATACTAAGGAGTCAGCTTTCAGTGGAAGATTACCAATTTCCTAACATTTTGGGTGCGTTAAGTCGATTAGTAACCGACATAGCACGATTATAACCTTCAGTGCGAAAAACTACTCCACAATAGGTACTTAAATAATTTTCGAGCTATTTGTGCAAAAGATTATCTAGTTTGTTGCTACGGTCCAAAGGTTGTCGAAGAGTAAGTTTAAAATTTTTTTTTTTTCTTAATAGAGAAAGTAAATATATTGGACAATGTCAGATTCACTTCTCAAAATAAATATAGTTATAAGAATGTACCAATTGCTTTAAATAAATTAAAAACATTAATACAATAAAATGGCTGAGAGTTGTGTGAATACATTTAGCAATATATGAATTTTTTTTTTTTTTTTTTTTTTGTGTGTATTTAATTATTCTGAGATATAACCTATAGAGAGCAACAATATGACTAAGAGAAAGAAATGAGTAAAGCTATTTAGTTTTAGCTGACAAATTTTGTACACTGACTTTATTTTTATTTATATTTTTGGCCTTGGTAAAGTCCATCAGTAGATTAAACATGTTGGCTAAAACTAAATACAGTTTTTTCTCTTGTCTTTTTCTTTTAGTTGTGTATGTGTATGCATGCACACACACATATATATATATATATATATATATATATATATATATATATAATATGGAATAATATCCTGTATCCAAAGAAACACTATTCTTAAAAAAGTGCTCAATACAAAGTAGAGCTAATAATATTTATTCAGAAATTATAACATGAATATGTTATATCACTACAAAAGTAGCTATTTTGTTTTGACACTTCTTGTGTCTTATCAAGTGATATATATGTATATGTATATATATATATATATATATCTTTAAATTCAGATAAAACTTAGTGGGGGAAATAGTCATTTTAAGGCATGAATTCTTCGACCCTTTATAAACAGAGAATGAGGGAAATTTCTAAGCGCAGAAGTTAGCTTAGGTAACGGAAGGGGTTGGGATGTATTGGTTTTATTTGGGTTAGGTTAGGGAAAGGAATTTAGTAGTAATTTCCTCTTTGGTAGCGGGAGGTATGTGGCTTATATATAAATGAGTGCTGGTGTTATTAAAATAGTTTTTCGATGTAATAAAACAATTATAATTATATATTAATAAATATACATATTTTTTTCTCACCAGTAGTACAATTTTTCATGCACAACGCAATCTTCAGGTGCAGTCTTACTTCAGCACCTGAAGATAAGTTTGTGCATGGATCTCAGTCCTGTTACTGGCCAGGGGGTAGGGGAAATGTATATTGTGTGTGTGTAAGGGTGCCCAGTAAAAATGTGGTAAATTCAGAAATAAAGTTATATAGCTATTATAATTCACGCTCAAACTGAACAATCATCATAGATGCTCGAAATGTCTGCCTGAATGTTCAGCACAAAGTTACAAGCGTCGTAACCAAGAGGCAGTAGCTTTTCAGATTGTGTCAAGAGGAATTTCATTAAAAACTTCAGTTAAATTCCACTTCAATGAATCAATATTGATAATCTCACGACGACAGTTTTGCAAGTAAGTTAGGAGTCTGCCCCAGAGACGGATTAATTAGAGCTGGTGTATTTTCACAAAGAATACATTTGTCACTTATTTACTGGATACTCTGTGTGTGTGTGTGTGTGTGTGTGTGTGTGTGTATATATGTATATGTGTATATATATATATATATATATAGTATGGACAGGTTCAGATTAAATTTTAGATTCCAAATATTTACAATTTAAATTGAAAGTTTCTGCTTCGTGGAATCTTTTAAACCTCTGCAAATTTATTTTGAAAATGAGTTATGGTGATTTTAAATTAACAAATATGTAAAGGAAATTAATATGTAATGCCACAGTCAATTATAGAACAAGACAAAACTATTAATTTTGTACTTTAATATTCATTTAAATTATTGACACCACAATTTTTTTTTATAAGCAACTGTATTTCTATTTAGCTAAATCTTCAGCAATTTAAGTACTGATTTACGTATTTCTTAAGCAACTTAAAAAAAAAAAAAAAAAAGCCCAAAATGAAGCATATTAAATATTATACTTGATTCAAGAATTCTACCATTTTTAGTATTTTTACAGTGAAATATTTTTCTTTTTTAATTATTAAACCAAAGCATAAAAAATTTAAAACTGTTTACACAGCTTGAGGTTGGATTCTTGTGCAGAAATTAAGTGACCCATGTACTTGTCAAAATTCCAAGTTGATTCTAAGACAAAAATTGTGTATTTCTTGTCATAACCAATGTGTGTAAGGATGTGGTCTTACTGGAATGTAAGCCTTATCTTTCCTAATGAGATGCAGAAAAAGATTTCAATATATTTTGAATTTGCTTCAATCAATATAAAGTAAAATTTCTAAATTTACAAAGAAAATTTGTGTTTATTGAAACAGATACATAATTATTACATTTTTAATTAATTTAATTATTATTTAATTGAAATGAATTAAAAAAATGTGTAACTCATGAGAAGCTTACACAAAAAATTTATACTCAAATATTCTTTTCTTGACCAAAGAAGCTGTCACAATATGAAATCAATCAAAATTTGTGATGCCCATTTGATATATTCATACCTGCCCATTTTTTTTATATATATATATATATATATATATATATATATATATATATGTGTGTGTGTGTGGTATTAAATTGTAATGATGCTTAGTGTCAAAATTACTGTTTTTTTCAGTAGTTTGCTGGGAAAAAGGCATTTTAGGCAAGCAGATGTTTTGTGATCAATATCAAGATAGAGCGAGAATATAATTTTTATGGAGAGATTTTTCACTTAATAACAGTTATTTTAGTCATGCTGACTTCAAAGTTACGTAAAGGCATTATTTTGAAGTTTTCACTCTTCAGAACTTTTGTTTTCACTGCTGTTGTTTCCCATTTTTGCTTACTTGAGCTTGGTGTAATTTGATCTATTTATGTGTAAGTGATTGTTTTTGCTTGCTGAATTTTGTTTCATAAGTGGTGTAGGTGTTTAATTGTTTTTTAATTACTGTTTATTATACTGAAATCTTTTTAGTGTGCTTAATTGGTGTAGGATTTATTTCTTAAGTGGTGTTGGATTTACAGGTGGTTAGTTTTTTTTTTAATTATTGTTTATTGTACTGACCTCTTTAGCGTGCTTAATCGGTATAGGATTTATTTCTTAAGTGGTGTTGGATTTACAGGTGGTTAATTGCTTTCTATGCAATGTAGGATTTACACACACACACACACACACACACACACACACACATATATATGTATATATAATGCTGGTGTTTACATTATGGGCATGTGTATGGCATACATAATTATAGAAATGCTGAAACCTCTGACCAAACAAATTGCCATTTATCGGAAGCTGGATTGGCTGAGAACTTTTCATCACCCCCCACTTCTAGTGTGTGTTTATATAAAAACCAAAAATAAGTGTTTGTGTGTGTGTCTATATATATATACACTTTCTGCATATTTTTGGAAATTAAAGGACACAAATAAGACACCCAAAGTCAAATGGAAAATCCTGGAAAAGACTAGAATCTGTAACTCGTTCAATGAAATCTACCCTCTGTGCCTGAGGAAAAAGCTGCACATTCTAAGGTTCCTTAACAATGGTGAACTATTGAACCGTAGGGATGAATTAACAGTTTTATGTAACATCAAAAATATTTTTCATTAAGATTAAATTAATCAAAATGTGTCAGTTATAACTCATGCTCTAATATAAAAAAATTCAACTTGTGGTTAAAAATTATTTACCTATTTTAAGTAGTATGTGGTCACACTAGATACCTTACTCAGACAAAATAATCCTCTCCAAAATTTAATTAATAACTGTTTCATCCACAAAATAAAAAAAAGAATATTATATTAATAAAATAAAAAACCCATACAATATTACAATGTTACTCTATCCCTTGTACTCATAGATAGTAGTCAAATAAAAAATGCCTACCCATTTAAAAAATCTATGCGATTTACCCAGACAAAACTAAAATGTGACCTGTCCAGAGCTAAGCCAACTTGACCCCTCCCCATCTCTATGGTTACAAACTGCTAATGAACTAGTTTAGACACACTAAATTCCAATCTCCTACTTACACCTCACATTCCCAAAAATAAATTGTTTCCACCATTTATTTTCAGTTCCATATATCATACGAAAAAAGAAGCAGTTCGGCTCCGAAACATGAAAATTTTTGTGTAGTGATATTATGTTTTTATAAACCATTGTAACAACTATTACAATATAAAGCTCTACTCTGTATTGAGCACTCTTTATAAAAGTGAATGCTTGAACAGTGGGTTTAAAATCTACGTGTTCTGTCACTTTCTTACAATATATATATATATATATATATATATATATATATATATATATAAGGCAAAAGAACTGTGGCCAGCAAGCTGTGATGTTCCTAAAAAATGGCATCAAAAATCTAGATAAATACAAAACAGCTATGATGAATTTGGACAATTGACGACAACATGCTGAGATGTTGCCAGTGGAGATTTGACCAAATTAATTTCTAGTCGTTTCAATATTTCTGGTGCAGTGTCCGACTTACCTATGGGCTTAACAGGCTGTAGCCTACAGCCTCAAAATGTAGGGGGCCTTCAGCCAAGGTGTATAATATTTTTTACACTGTCACAGGCATTACAAATGTTATCATAACACATTGTAGGCTCTAAACAACCTTTGGTAATTTTCCTTAGATTCCATTTCAGAATAATTCTGTTTAACTCGATGCAAGTATTGATTTCTTTATAGATTTTTAAACTTTTTAATACTCATGTATTTTTTCAATTGCATGCTATATTTCCGAGTAACGTCTTATGTCTTTTAAAGGAGGTATTGTCAACTGTGGAATAATTAAATACCTATCATCATCCACGGCTTTACTTGAATTGTTTAATTTAACTCTTCCATTTTTCTCTACTCATGAGAATGGGGAGGGATTTGGAGGGGCTCCTCACAAGTTGAATAGCATAGGGACTCACTTCATCTAAATTCAGTCCCAGCATATTAAAACTAAAGTTAGAATTTTGAACTAAAATTAAAATTGTTATATTTATGACTACTATTTTATTTTGTTGTAAAAAATTCACTAGATTTTACATCTAGTGTAGCATTTTCATATGTTCAATTCTGATTAATTTGTTCACACTAATCTATCTTATTCCCAAATATTTATTTTGTATTTTATTAACTGTTAAGTAGAAAAAATGGCTTAGTAACAGTTTCTCGTTAATATTTTTCATGGAAGTTTGGCAACAATAAAATATTTAAATATCGATCTTTACACTTATTCCATCTTACATTTGGTATAATATATATATATATGGTATGTGAGATTATATGTAAGATATTTATACATATATATATATATATATAATATATGCAATATATATATATATATATATATATATATATAGTATGTGAGATTATATGTAAGATATTTATACATATATATATATATAGTGTGCATGATTTTTATATATACAAGTAATTGATAAAAAAATGAACACCATTTGTTTATATTCTTTTGACCAAAAACAAAAGGGCTATACGTATTCCTAGTAGGACTAAGAATTTTCAGCACCCCTTGTATGTGGGGGAAGGGAATATAGATGCTTTCCCGCCCATAAATATTTGTTTTAGGCCTAATTTCAAGTTTCAAAAAAATGAAGGCTTATGTCATATATTGAAATGTTAAATAAAAAAAAATCTTTGCCTTTATAAATAGGGACTTGCAGAACAAAATGTTATCTTTTATTGTAGAAAATGTTAATTTTGTTTTGCTAATAGAGAATTTGCAAAGACAAATATAAAATTATCTCTATTGCACTACATACAATTTTATTTTAAATCTTCTCCAAAGTAATTTACTTAATTTTTAAGATTTACTGCTATTGAATTTTATTTTTTTGCTTTGAGAAAGAATATATTTAATGTTTTTTTTTTTTTAAATATCTAATTAAGTTTTTTCTGTTGGGGTACAACAACAAATAATTGTCTACAATTTTCTATGATTTTGTCTGCAATTTTATTAATATTTGCAAGGATATATTTGTGCATTTGTGGAAATTAAATTGATAAATAAACTTTAAATTAACATGTGTACACTGCCATACAAAATATACGTGTGTCTTGTGGCATGTTGCCTTTGACACATTTGCGTTCCTTCCACATTACATAGCACTTTGGAAAAGAAAACGAAGACAGTACTAAGGAGACACATGTCTTTTTAGATTAATAATTTATGTTTATTTAACAAAATAAATCACGTATAATCATAGATAGCAAGGTAATGGTAATTCTAACCAAAAAAAATTGACTGCATTATGTACATAGAAAGATTCAAGTATCCAAAGTAGCAGTAAATGTGTTAATAAATTTAACAAATTAAAACGTAAAACATTTTATGTAAAGAGTTCTAATAGTAAATCTAACGAAAGAAACTTGGAATTATAAGGTTTCAAATATCAAAGTTTCAAGTATGAAATATAATTTCATTTCACCAAAATAAAGCATAAGTGGTCTTATATTGCAATTTCTAGTGGTAAGTCTAGCAAAAGAGATGGAATTATATAAAGACATGGAATTATATAATAGTTCAAATAGCTATGGTAGCAGTGAATATGTTAAAAAAAAAACACTGATTACATAGAAATACGCACTTTTAAAAACTGTAAGCTTGGGGTATAAATAATTTTCATAGAATTGATTTAAACTATTATCTCTGTCGGTTTATTATTCATTGCATATTACTGTAATATTTTATTTTATTTTATATATATATATATTTTTTTTTAGAAAAAGAATATTTCCGGTAAATATCCGTATATAGAATATAGCAAAGTTAAAGGTTTAAATAATATACAATTTGTGAAATGTTGCTTGGTGTATGAGGTGTTTTTTTCCATAATTATGAACGAGAATCAAGAGTTACCCCCCTTGTTCTGCAGATAAAAACAGCGAAGCATATTTAAAAAATTATACAACGTTTATTTTCTTAAAACAAATATTATTTCATTCATTTAATAATTAAGTCCTTTTTTATGACAAAGAGAAAATTAAATTTTGGCAGTTGAGTGAATTTCGGCAATATTTTTTATTGTCATATACAAAAAAAGCGTTTGTTGCGTTTTTTTTAATTAGATCCTAAGAGAGGTTAAATGTGACTTCCGAGTTTCGACATATTTTTATTTTGCTTTTGACAAAGAAATATATTATAAAAAGTTCTTTTAAAAAATTAAGTATAGGCACCTATGGATATGCTAACTGTTATTTTCCAGTTACAATTATGAATTTTTAATATAAGAAAGAAAGGATGTGTCTTTTGATTAATTTTGCTTAGAGACACAGTTGAAAATACAACCTTGTTTTTTTTTTTTAAATTGCAAGCTTTATTATAATGGTTGACGTTCTACAAGATACAAATTATAATATACCCGTGTTTATAAGTTTTTTTTTCTCAATTTGTGAGTTAGTGTGTGTGCGTCTTTTGAAATAGTTCCTAATGTTATGCAGAAAACTTAAGAACATTTTTCCATTGTTATTATTCTCTCTTTAGTCAATATATCCATCGGAACAAAATAGTTCACAATAAAGGAAATCAAAATACACTTTTATTGAACAAATCTCCAACGATGTGTCCAAACTGAGCAAAATTAAAAGAAACAAATAACCTGCAGCATTCTTTTTCATCAGGATGCTGACAGCTACCAATTTGCCTGGCCTACATACATGTGATGTGAACCCTAACCCAGTCAAGTTGTCACAAGTACATGTTCATACAGAAGTAAGATTTGGTTATTTTTAATCTCTATTACATCATTACTATGTCTGTGATCTCAACATAAATGTGTTCGAAACCATTCAAACATAATGCTTTCTATCGCGAAAATCCTCTGAGAAAGGTCACCAAGTCTGCATTTATGTAAGAGGAATTTTTTCTAGAATATCAAAACAGCTTACAAGGATTTTAACTTTTAGGAAATCTGTTTTTATCCACTGGTCAGACAAACAAATCAAGAAATCTGTTCCCACTATTAAGTCTCCAAGAACAAAAGAATGGTTCATTACGACAGCAAAAAGAAGTCCCTTTATGTTTCTCTTAAAAATCGTTTCTTTTTTTAAAGCAACCAATGACGTATTTTTTAAAGAATACAATTTATGTTCATTGTTTTATTTTTGTATTTTCGATGGAGAGAGGCATAATTTAAAAGCGAGTTAGATCAGTCAGTCCGATCAAATTGCCAAAAAGCCATCATTTCAAAATTGAATTCTTTTTCAAAGATTTGAACTTGTAAACTCTCATGAAATCTCATTGCCAAAATTAGTTACGAAGTTATCATCATATTTATAGCACAAAACCAGTGGCGGATCTACTATGAATGAAACTAATGAAGCTTAAGCGTCAGGGCCCCTTAGAGAGACCACAGAAAAAAAAAATTTTTTAGTGAGTGAATTTTTAACAAAAACGATGTTTTTTTTTTTTTAAATTTGTTATTAAAATAAGGCCATTTTCGTGATAGAATCATAAGCCAATGAGTTGAAGTAGCTAATGTTGGCCTTAGAATACGCTCTTAATACCAATTTCATATGGCCTCACAAAATTCTCCTGTAATTGGTCAAATTTCAAAATTTTCTTTGGCTCTTGCAGGGCCTGATTCCCAGCTGCATGGGTCCCTTGGGCTCGCCAGAATTTATTCATAGAATTATGGCAGTTGGATACATTTTTGCCGGTTGCGAATCCCTCCCCGATATTTATTCAAGCTTCTGGGCCCCAAAAATGTAGGTCCGCCACTGCACAAAAAACTAAATAACGGGAATTTGGTAGGAGATTGCATTAATGCTTTTCATTTAAGTGAAGATAGCATGCCTCTGAAATCAGCATTCAAAATCCTGGATTTTACCTGGGCTTGAACACTGATCTCTGGCATTGAACACTGATCTCTGGCATTGTACCAGTCATTGATAGAAATTAAAAGTAGGTGACAGTTTCATCGAATTTCCTTTGCTGATTATTACAAATGAAAATGGAAGTTCTTTTTTCACTTGTACTTTATATTCCGAAAATGAAGAAAAATGGATTTAGGCGATAATTTTGATTTCCAAACAAAAGATTTATTTTTTTTTAATTGAATTTTTTAATTTTAATACTTTTTAATTGAATTTTTTAATTTTAATACTTCAGAATAAGTTGTTTAACATTCCGTGGTAATTACTAATTAATTTTGATATTTGATCAATACATTACAAGAAAAAAAAAAAAGAAAGAAAAAAAATGAATTGAAACAACCATTAACTTTTAAAAATACTTTAGGACCATTCATTTTTAGAAACATTTTTAAGCTTTTCATTTTAAAAATATTTTAAATCATTAACTTTTTAAAATATTTTTAATTTATTAATTTTAAAAAAGTATTTCAAAATCAGTTTTAAACTATTCATTAAAAAAAACTTTTAACTCATTAACATTTGAAAATCATTCACTTTTAAAAACTTTTTAGCCATTCATTTTTAAATGAGTAATTTTTTAAAAGTATAAATCATTCATTTTTAAAAAACTTTTAAATCTTAAATTTTAAGTAAACATTTGGAAACCATCCATTTTAAAAGCATTTTTAAATCATTAAATTTTAAAAATACTTTTAAAACATTTTTCAACCACTCACGTTAAAAACATTTTTAAATCATTCATTTTAAAAACAGTTTTAATCATTAAATTTAAAAAATATTTTTAAAAGCATTAACTTTTAAAAGTAATTTTAAAACATTTATTTTTCAAGCATTCATTTTAAAAGCATTTTTAAATCATTCATTTAAAAATATTTTTAAATCATTAAATTTAAAAATATATTTAAAAGTATTAATTTTCAAAAGTAGTTTTAAAACATTTATTTTTCAACCATTTATTTTAAAAGAAGTTTTAAACTGTTAATATTTTAAAAAGTAATTTTAAACTATTCATTTTAAAATTTTTTTAAATCATTAACTTTTGACAATCATTTTTAAACCATTCACTTTTAAAAACATTTTTAATTCATTCGTTTCAAAAACATTCTTAAATCATTAAATTTTAAAAATATTTTTAAAGTATTATTTTTCAAAAGTAGTTTTAAAACATTTATTTTTACAACATATTTAAACTTTTAAAAATGGTTTCAAACCATTCATTTTTAAAAGCATTTAAAACAACATTTTATATCCTTAGTAAACAACGATCTCAAAGATTTTTAAAATCATCTGTTTCAAAACGTAAACATTCAACATTTATCAGCTATGGATATGATTTTCAAACTCCATTTAGTATTTACATTTCGTTTCCCATTAATTACCCAGAACGCTATCTTCAATCATGTTGTTTTAATTTCTAAATTTCAAGTGGTGTGTTCTACAGCCTTCCTCAAGTGCATGTTGTATCGTTAAAGAATTTAGAATCCCTAATATTGTGCTGAATTTATTTGTTTTAGGATTGAAAATTCATATAACTGAGAAACACAAAAAATGATGTTGTTCCAAAAGTAATCCATAAAATAATGACAATATATTACTATCGATTTCCAAACAATGCCATAAGAATTTAGAAGCCCTAATATTGTACTGAATTTAATTGTTTCAGCAATTTCAGTATTGAAAATTCATAGAACCAAGAAACATAGAATGATGTTATTCTAAATAATCCATAAAATAATGACAATATTTTACTATCGATTTCCAAACAATGCCATAAGAATTTAGAAGCCCTAATATTGTACTGAATTTAATTGTTTCAGCAATTTCAGTATTGAAAATTCATAGAACCGAGAAACATAGAATGATGTTATTCTAAATAATCCATAAAATAATGACAATATTTTACTATCGATTTCGAAACAAAGCCAGAAACACCGAAGAGCCCGCCAATTGAGGTAAACCAATCAAGACAAAGAAAGAAGATATGGATTTTTTTAAAATCATTTATGAAATGCGCGTTCTACTCCGATTTGGGGATAGAATTTTCACTGATTTTTCTAGCAAGTTAGGCAAAAAAAAACCCCCTTTAATTTAATTATTGCCCAAATTGCTGGTGAATTGTTACTTCTATTAAAATTGGTTTCCTGTTTTGCTCTTTGTCACCGTAAATTCAATTCAAAACACATTTATTTCTTTTATAGACTGTTTATCAACCTTTTCAATGTTTGTGTTGGCATTATTGAAGAGGGCGTCCGAAATTAAGAAAAACAATTCTTCAGATGTGAGCTACGTTCTTTTTTAATATTCTATGTCCACGAAATATCAGTGGTCTTCAAAATCCCCTTCATATGTCATGCTTTCTCTAAAACGACACTTCAAATTATTTTCTAAGAATATATTGGGTTTTTATGTAACTTTTAAATCTCAGGGAAGTTTTTGAAATACCAAATTATATATTTACGTGAATTAAATATATATATGGGAATACACACATGTATAAAAATATTATTTACGTGTTAAAACAGTGCTTCTTGTAAACAAGGTATTAATAAATATACATTTTATCCTGTGTCGGTTACATACTCGGATTTTTACGCGTTACTCAATCATTAGGTGCATATTACGAACTAATATTCATAATGTTTGTAATTTGCACATGATAACTGCGTAACGCATGAAACTCGTAAACGTGCCACCGACGTAGGACAGTATGTATATTTATGAATACACACACACACATACATACATACATACATACATATATATATATATATATATATATATATATATATATATATATACTAGCAGTTTAGCCCGGTTTCACTTGTGAAGGAATAACAAGAATAAAAAACATATGATGTATTTACATAGCAAATACTTACACAACGTCCACCCTCGTCCCTTTTATAGATATAGATAACAATGTAGAATGTCTCTATTGGATTAGGGTTGGAGAGGGAGGGGCAACATATATAGATATATAGATAATATAATGTTGGGTGATTGATACTATATTATAATCAATACATAAACAGATCCCTGATTTTGTGGGGTGATAATATATATATTTTCTACCCTTAATTTTGACTTTCTGTAATATTTCAAGGTGTCGTTAGCGTTCTAAAATTTTTATGTACATTTGAGTACAACTCCCGTCGAGCTTGACCGTAAAATGCAGACGCTAAGTCGAGTCTATCAAACAAACAAATACTTACACAACGTCTACCCTCGTTACTTTTATAGATATATATACATAATGATTATTAGTAGTAATAAGTCAAGAACGATTCCTAATGGAAGCAATGAGTATAAAAGCCTTTCAGTTTCGCTGGGAGTTTTAGCTAACTTTGAAAAAAGTGTTCAATGCAGCTAAACTTTCAGAGCAATATAAAATTGCATTTAAAATATATTAAAAACACATGTGACTTTCGGCATTAGCTTTAACAAGTCAATATCAGATATAATATTATATTATGTATATACTATACAGAGTGTCCATAAAGTTCGTGTGCACTTTAAAAATTTATAACTTTAAAGTGCGCATGTACTTTATAGACACCCTGTATTATATATATATATATATATATATATATATTTTTTTTTTTTTTTTTCACCATGAGTAACTATATATTTTCTTTTGTTTGTACCGTTGTTGATACTTATGCATTTTTTTATTTCATGTGTTATTCCAAGGTTGAAATCGTATATTTTTATTTGTTATACATTTTGATATAAATTTTATTTACTTTCCATTACTAATTCCGACATTATGTCCACACGATTAACAAAAGAGCAAACGATTGCGGTTTTGAAGTGGTTCTGGAAAACCGAGAGCGTGACATACCCCTCCCGACATTTTTTTCTGTGGGGTCGTTGTCAAAGACAAAATCTATTCAGCAAATCTCCGTAGCATCGCTGAACTTAAGGAACAAATCCGAGCTGCCGTTGCCCAAGTGTCGTTGGTGCTGTACGCCAAAGTATGCCGCTCAGCCCCGGAAAGATTAGCAAAGCTCCATGTAGAGGGCACACGGAGCTTTAATAAACATCATGTTTTATGTTTCCCAAAAACTTTATGGACACTCTGTATAGTATATACATAATATAATATTATATCTGATATTGACTTGTTAAAGCTAATGCCGAAAGTCACATGTGTTTTTAATATATTTTAAATGCAATTTTATATTGCTCTGAAAGTTTAGCTGCATTGAACACTTTTTTCAAAGTTAGCTAAAACCCCCAGCGAAACTGAGAGGCTTTATACTCATTGCTTCCATTAGGATTCGTTCTTGACTTATTACTAATAATAATCAATATATATATATATATATATATATTGATTATTATTAGTAATAAGTCAAGAACGATTCCTAATGGAATATATATTATGTATATAATATACAGTGTGTCCATCAAATTCGTGTGCACTTTAAAATAATTATAACTTTAAAGTGCACATGGATATATATATATATAATACAGGGTGTCCATAAAGTCCATGTGCACTTTAAAGTTATAATTATTTTAAAGTGCACACGAATTTTATGGACACACTGTATATTATATACATAATATAATATTATATCTGATATTGACTTGTTAAAGCTGATGCCGAAAGTCACATGAAAACTTTGAATATATTTTAAATACGATTTTATATTACTCTAGAGTATAAAGTCTTTAACGGAAAATTCTAGAGTTTTTTCCAAATCAAACATTTAAGTTTAACTTCGATTTTGGTATGGAATCCTATATATATATATATTGGGTGTGTATTTTAAATACGTGTCTACATCGAAGTAGTGTTTGAAGTAATGAAATCCATTAATTCTTTACAAACAGCCATTTTTATTTTTCAGATCCGGGACTATGGGCTTTCAGGAACAATAATCTGTTTGAGAAGGTGCGTTCTTCTTAAAAATGGAAAATAAAGTCTTGCTAAAATGTGACCCTCTTTATAGCCGGGTGGCAAGGTACGCCTGATCAAACGGTGTTTTCTCCTACAACGGAGGGCGCAGGTTCGATCCTTGTCAGTGTATACATTTTTTTTTATCAAAATTTCTCAAATGCACAGGTCAATAGATGCAATACACACTGTTAAAAAAATGGGCTTTTATTTCAAATACGAGTGTCCACTGTAATTGTGTTTAGAGTAATATATATATAAAATTCTGTTATTTCTGTCCATTCACCACGCACTCTAAAATAGTCATACATTGACCAATCGAAACCAAATTTTAGGAACAAATGCAAACAGGTAAAAGGGTACCGTGAGTTGGTTTTACTAGTGTGTTTAGTGTAGTACAATAAATTTTCATTAATTTTTTGAAAAAAATTAAGTTTTATTATTTAACATACAAAATACACCTACTATTTTAAAAACAATTTAATGATTAAAATAACAAATACATTTTTTTAAATATAAATGAAATATTGTTTTTTTTACGTATCTTTTTCTTTACGTTTTATATGTACATGAATACAGTTTTCAGTTCACTCTACGTTTGCAAGAACTATAAACAAATCCCAAGGCCAAACGCTTCAAAAAGTTTTAATTTCACTCCAGAAATAAATATTTACGTATGGCCTGTTGTATGTTGCAGGCTTAAGGGTAAGAAATCATAAGAATTTATTATTTGCTGTTAAAAAGTGAAAAGAAAAAAAAATTCTCAAAAATAATGTTTACCATGAAGTCCTATAAAATTAAATAAATTATTAAACCGCGAATTAGGGTTTTTGCCGAAGTATTTTTCCAAACAAATCAACTTATTCAAATTTCATTGATTGATTTGTGAAATTGAACGAAACGTTGAGTTTGTAAATCTCGACAGAAAATGTTCGCCATAACTAATACTAATATACTAATAATACTAATACTAATACTACTAATACTAAAAATAATAACATACATAATATAATAATAATATAATAACTAATAACATAATACTAAATACTGTGAAGATTTGAAAAAATATTTTAGAATATATATATATATATATATATTTATATATATATATATATATATATATTATTAAAATATTCATATATGTATATATATTATTAAAATATATATTACTTAATTCTTTAAACTCTATTACAGTGGATACTCATTCATATATATATGTACATTATATATATATATATATGTTGGTTAAGCATTTTATTCAATTTTTCTTGCGTTTATACCAATATTTTCTTTTCTGGGCATGATTCTTTATAAGCAGCCATTTTTACGTTTCAGGTACGACACCGAGCAGCTATGGGCTCTCAGGAACAATAATCTGCATGAGAAAATGTCCAAATGTTCCATATATCCGAGTGTTTTTGGATATTCTGTTAGCCATTATCTTGGGTGTTTCTTTTCAGTCATCTTTAATGAAACTTGTATAAAAGAGGTATTACTTTCTAAATACACTTTATATATATATATATATATATATATATATATATATATATATAAACTAAATGTGTACTAGAATCATCACTTTATGATTATGTTCTGTAGATTAGCTAATTACTATTGTGTAGTAAGTTTAATCCTCATTAGCTAAACCACTCTTATAGCTCATTATCTAATTAAGCTAAGCTGAATATATTTAGCCAGCCAAACCCCACGTGACAGATTATTACCCCTCTATTCAAACGCCTTCCCTTTTCGCTTAATGTAATGATAATCCGTTTCCTTATGAGAAAATGTAACCGTAATTTCTACTCCAACAGCTTCTTTTCTCGCTCTGTCCGTCTATGGAATTCCCTTCCACATGTCTGCTTTCCCGACAGCTACAATCTCCAGGTGTTTAAATGTAGGGTCAATAGACACTTCCTATCACACTAACTTCCAATTATTCTCCCAACACTCTCATCTACCCAACCCTACCCTCTGACATTTTCTATATTTAACCATCCTTTCTCCACTCTATGTAGCCCCCTGCGCAGTAGTGGCAGTGACATGCCTTGCTCGGGGTGAAACGCTTATATAAAAAAAAAATAAAAGAACATTTGGTATTCGTTGACCGGCCAGTGAGTACTGCTTCCAGTTGAAACTTATAAATTCTTTCTCGTAAAATTATAGGAGTTTCTCTCTTAAACTTGTAGTGTGGAATGTCAGCATCTTAATTGTGTTATTATTTTCTCTTCGAGTTAAGCAATTCTTCGTGAGTTAAGATGGCCAACAGTAATATCTTGTTCAGTACCACAAAGTTAATTTTCAGTTGCCTGTTAGGCACGTTGACTAGGGGATGACATACTATACATCTTTGTTCATGGGTGGGTGTAGTGGGGAACTCCATGGCCAGATGTTGAAAAGTTTTTTTCTTTGAAAACACTCAATTATAACTATAGTCTGATTGGAATGGGTTATCAAAACTAAAAGTATTTCTAACCCTAACCCACCTTTAAGATTATGCACTGCATTTATCAATACCTGTCCCCATACCGTTCACATTTGGCTGTGGCACATGTGTTTGGCATACCCTTATTAGACTGGTTTTGTATATTTGTACCCCAGCGTTACCTTGTTTCTTATTCAATAATAATAATAATGTGCGTTTTTGAAAGATAACTTCCAAATTTGAATAGTTTAAGAATTCAATGAAACACTCTAATCACTCTAGGACATTATACAAGTAGTTAAGTTAATGGTGCATTACATTTGATTTGTCTGATATTCATTAAAAAAAATGTGGACTTTATCCTGATAAACTCTAGGCGATTTTATAACAAAGGTAAAATTTAGGACATTTTCTGTGTAACAGAGAATGTAAGCACGCAATGTCATAAGTACACATGTAAGTATATTCAACCATTTTGCAAGAAATTACTGCGCATGTGCACATGTATTTCTTATTCCGGGGGAAACGTTATTTTTAGCGGATAAGTGTTGAGGCGTTATCATTTGTTTTTTTTTTTCTTTTTTTTATATATAGTTAAAAATTAAAATTATCATTTACTGGCCTAGACCATCGACAGTTATTGTAAAGAAAATACACCTTTAATAAGATGATTCAAGTAAGTTGATGTCCATTTCACGGTTAAGATAACAGAAACATCTACTTAAACACGTCTACCTATTATTTAAATACGCACCGACACACACACACACACACACACACACACACACACACACACACACACACACATATATATATACATGCACATGCGCCACCCAACACACACACACACGCACATCTATCTATCTATCTATCTATCTATCTATCTATCTATCTATATATATATATATATATATATATTGAATCTATAGTTAACGAAGTAATTTAAAAGTAAATAAATGATGATTTTGCATATTACAAATAATACGATACTTGGAAAATGCCGAAATTATATATGCATAAATCGAAAAAAGTTAGTTGGTTAGAAATTTCTAACGAAACTTTAGCATGTTAAGAATTTTAAATTTGAAAGAATTATCGTTCATCCACTCAGAAAGTTTAGATTCAATAGATTTATCAAACATCTGGCACTGATGAACATTTTGATGCGAAACTCTGAAGTCTGTAAATGAGATAAGTAACTTGAACATTTTTTAATTCATTGAATATTATAAATTTAGTTATCACTTGTGCGATTTTTTATGCAGAAGTTTTGACTTGAAGACACACGCAAAATTTACGTAGTGTTTTCTCAGTTTTATATATATATATATATATATATATATATATATATATATATATATATATATATATATATATAACCAAGTATGGGTGGAATAATATTCCCCATTCAAAGAAACACTATTTTTAAAAAAGTGCTCAATACAAAGTAGAGCTAATAATAATAATAATATTTATTAATAAATTATAACATTAATATGTTATAATATCACTACAAAAGTAGCTATTTTTGTTTCGACACTTTTTGTGTCTTTTCAAGTGATGTTATTTCAAATGAATGGCTTTAAAAGGTTAAGAACAAGCAATTACTCTGATTGGTCCACATTGTACATACAATAATGCCTCCCTGATGAAAGAGGTCTTGCTTGTTCTTAACCTTTTAAAGCCATTCATTTGAAATAACAACATCACTTGAAAAGACACAAAAAGTGTCGAAACAAAATAGCTACTTTTGTAGTGATATTATAACATATTAATGTTATAATTTATTAATAAATATTATTATATATATATATATATATATATATATATATATATATATATATATATCTTGGAGTCTCTGACTGTCAATTTACAACTGTCCTGTGCAGGTAGAGTTAAAATTCAAATTAGAACTTTTCGAAGAGACCACCACTCAACATAGTTAATCTGAATTCCTTTTTATTTATTAGTCGCTGTTAAACATTTTTCTTGACAGATTCTCAGTTTTATTCTGTCGACCATTCTTATTCTGACAATGTGTAGGCCGAAAGGAACCTAAACTACACAAATCTTTTCTTTTTTTCTTTTACCCTTTTGCTTTTAAAGCGAGGTACTTTTGTATCGATTTTAATAATAAAGATGATCCTTTCAAACTAATTGTATTCTGGTGCGGTAAGAAAAAGAACTTGCTCAAAAAAAAAAAAAAAATTATATATATATATATATATATATATATATATATATATATATAAGTGGGGTAGTCAATTTTCAATTTAAATTTCTTATTACTTATCTTTTTTTCTTCAGAAAAGATCGGATAACGCGATCATTGTTCATATTGTGTCAGTTCCTATTTACAAGCAGGAAGATGATAAAAATATGTATCCAAATTTATGTCCATGGATTATAGTGATTTTCTACGCGTAGCTTAGATGTGACACAAGACAGGAAGTATGGAGGAATCTAGTGGGGATCGAACTCACTACTCAGTCGTAAAATAATCTAACTATTACACCCTGTCGAAGTACTCTTATCGCCATCAATTACAAAATAAATAAATTCTAAGTAGATAATGAAACGCCTTACTAAATGGTAAACATTTTATTGTATCATTGAATTTTACCACAGAATCTTAGACTAACAAATAAAGCCGTATATGATACTACTCCTACTTCTACTCCTCCTCCTACTACTTTATGTTTGTCTATCTGCCTGTGTTTAAAGAAATGCTCATTTTTATACCATAATTTTTATTTTAATACATATAATTTTAAACTTATATTTGTTTTGGCGGAATTATTTCTGTTCTTCGATGTGAGAGGCATCGTCCACAGTGATTTCTTGCCACATGGTCAGACGATCAATCAGAAAGTCTACAAAGAGATCCTGCGGCGTTTGCTTAGCTCAGTTCGCGAGAAGAGACGAGAGTTGTGGCAAGATAAATCCTGGCTTCATCAATACAGCGCTTCTGCGCACAACCGGAAATTCATGCCAAAAAGAACATTACCGTACTGGAACAACTACACTATTCACCTGATTTTGCTCTGTGTGACATTTTTCTTTTTCCAGTCTCAAGGGGATCGTCAAGGGGACCTGTTTTGTAGGCGTGGACACCATTAAGAGGGCCGTAACAATGGCGCTGATGGTCATCCAAGGAGAATCCTTCTTATAGTGGAAAATCGATCTGTTTATTGAACTGCTTGTTTTGAATGAATCAACATCTTTCCACCAGATGAACGAAGACACTAATTGACGAAAGTTATAATGATTACATGTGATTATATTTATTAAGACCTATTTATAAACCCAGGGTACAACTGCTATATATATATATAAATATGTTAACTCAGGGGCGTCAGACTGTGGCCTGATGCTTACCATGAAACAGTCTGTCGCCCCAGAGTGTTGACTTCAATGTTCACTCTTTTATATTTACATACACTCTATCTCTGATATTGAGCACTTTATCCTATAAATATAGCACACCTTAAAACTATATTTATTCATATATATATATATATATATATATATATATATATATATATATATATATATGAGATTATTACTAAACTCGTGTCGAAAAACCTTCCATGAATTTACGAAGAAGGAAAAAAACGAATTTAAAAATGAAAGAGCTAAGTACATGAACGTCAGTTAGAAGTGTTCGGACCGAGTCAGCACGTAACCCAAAGAAAAAACCCTGATACGAGTAATGATCTAACAAAAAGCGCTCAATACAGAGGTAGAGCGAAATAAATAGATAACACCTAATAAGCCAGACGAACCTACCTAGGTTTCACCTTAACGGATCGTCAGGGAAAGCTGACGTTTCCTATTTAGCCAGCTTTCCCTGACGATCCGTTTAGGTAGAACCTAGGTAGGTTCGTCTGGCTCATTAGGTGTTATCTATTTATCTACATATAAAACAAAGCAATGGATATTTATTATTAGTTATTATTTAGAACATGTGCAAACTAAAGTGAATTATATATATATATATATATATATATATATATATATATATAAAATTTACTTTGTCTTACTGAATGAAACTGATTTATTTAAAAAAGAATTCTAGAATGCCGACCTCGCTCTTTCTATCTACTTTTCTTTACTAATATGCATTTAATAGGAGGCCCAAGAGTAATCCAAGGCAGAGGGTAACTGATATAAATGCTAGAATAAGAAGTATACAAGTAGAAAGTGAAGATTATATGAATATGGAGAAAAGACAACAACTGACACTTGACTTGAAGGCGTTAAGACTGTAGGGTTCAGGAAAACAACCCCATGGGAGTCTGTATTACAATGAACCATTTCAAAGTTTTTACTAGAGAAATATTCTGTATCAAGATACCTTAAGCCACGGAATATTTTTTCTAGAATCGTACTTTTTTTGCAGTATATGGGTAAGGCGTTCATTAAACGGAACAAAGTTGCCTGACTGGTACGCAGGTGCGAATTGCATCGGAAGGAACTTTAGTGCCTTATTTAATTATACATCTTGGCTTTTAAGATTAAATCGCTAATTTTAATGATCTTTTAGCAATTAGGTTTATCTTATATGTTTTGGATTAAAGTTAGGTGCTTAATATTTTGTTAATTCGTATATTACATTAATCCTTTTGATCATAACGGGACATAAACACCCCAAGAAAATAAGAGTTATAAGAATACCAATTTTATTTGTAAATAATCCCATTCCTTGTTCAGTCAGTTAAGTACCATACGTGATACACGCTTGAGCGATCATGTCTCTTTCGATCCATGACTGACTAGACAGAAGATTTTTCGGTAGTAGGTTGCCATTTCTTTCTGCAGTAGACCGGTTGCCAACCAAGGGTAAAGAACCTAATTTTTCTTGGTATTCGACCCATAGCTGGAGGGAGAAGAGATGGATTAATACCTTTCCCAAGGGTATTTGTGCGTAAGTGAATGCAAAACGAATTCGACTGGAATTCGAGCTCGGTCCTACCGATTTCTCATTCCGAGACGATATTTTGTGTTTAAAAATAATTGTATAAACAGTAGTTTAAAGATTTCATGAACTCATTAATATATATATATATATATATATATATATATATATATATATATATATATATATAATTTTTATTATCTACCTATTAACAGTCACTCTCACGCTGCCAGATTTTTAAAATGGCCGTTTGTTTCGTTTTGGACGTTCCCGAGGTCTGTAATTATTTTTGAATTGTCGGCACGCTGAGGCTTCCTTTTTGAAAAACGCAAGAAAACAATACTCGGTAGCCACCAAAATAAACGAAGGCAGTTTCTTTTAAATTGCACAGCGTGAAACAACATGTTAATGGGTAAATAATACCAAAATGTTATTTTTACGTATATTAAAAAATCTCTTTTCAAAGTATTTAAAATATAGCACTTTTATACGGATAAAAAAAAAAGAAAGAAAAATACAAAAAGCAGGTGTGTGTTTGTTTTTGTTGTTGTAAGAAAGGAAGCAATTAATAATCAGTTGGCATAAATGTATCATTTTAGACAGCGACCAATATATTGGAATAGATAGGATCCCTCCTGAAAGATTACATCATTTACGAAGAAAGCATTAACGAACGCGCAGTATAGATACTCAAAAGAATTTAAGAAAACTATTGGAAAATTACTGAAAAATGACGACGGAAAACGTGGACAGATCTCATTGGACAGATCATCCAGCAACACTTGCACTAGACACCTAACCCCCACAAAATTACATAAAAACAGACCGATTAGATTCGCTCGTATACAACATGAGCAGCTCACCCGGCCACAAAGTAGCAAAAACAACCGCTCAACTTTAACTGATTTGCTCGATACAATGAAACCCTAGTATTTTAAGCACTACGGTGATCTAATTAAAGAAAAAAAAGTTTACGTCGAGTGTAGATGACAAGTTCTTTTTATACTAAAAATGTCTAAACATCCTAAAAAAGAATTTTCACTAAATCAAAAGAAAAACTTAATTTAATGGTCAACAAAATCATACATATATGCCAACTACTAATATATATATATATATATATATATATATATATATATAGAGAGAGAGAGAGAGAGAGAGAGACAAAGACAGAGACAGTGCCCAGTAAAAATTGGTTACTCCAGAAATAAATTTATTTAGCTTTCATGCAAAAACTAAACTATCATCGGAGATGTTTGAAATGTTTGCCTGAATGATAAAACACAAAGCTGTAAGCGTGTTAATCAGGAGGCAGTAGCTTTTATTCAAGGTCATGAATATTCAATAAATTTATTCAAGGTTATTCAAGGTCAATTATTCCTGAGAGATAAATTTGCTTTTTTTTTACTGGACACCCTGTATGTGTGTGTATTTGTGCGTGTGCGTGTGTGTAATTTGTGTGTGTGTGAGAGAGAGAGCGAAAGAGAGAGAGAGAGAGAGAGAGCGAAAGAGAGAGAGAGAAAGATGATAATAATAATAATAATAATAATAATAATAATAACAACAGCAACAAAGAAAATTGTTTCGCCTCAAAACGGTCGACCAGTGTATTTCTGGAGGTTAACGATTTTACGACAATCAATCTTTGTAAGTAATGTGCTTAAGATTGAGAAAAATAACGTTAATAGAATACTAGTAAACAAATAATATAAAAAGATTTAAACTTATCTTTTCAAGTCAAAGTTTCACAAAAAGGCCATCTGATCGTCAGGTGGGTTAGACTGTTAAATTATCTACTCCCACGCAACTGACAGAAGTATTGTCAAACTCCGAGTCGAGAAGATGACATAGAACATATTTATTATATATATATATATATATATATATATATATATATATATATATATATAAGATACACGTGCAGAAGACAGATGGAAAGGGTTAAAAACGTGTGCTGTTCAATTCCTATCAAATATATATAGTTCCTATATGCAAACTATTTTTGTTTATCTTTCTGTATGATGGCATTATCCAATTAGTGAACTGTAATAATGGCACACGTAATAATGGCACAGGTAATCATACCACAATTGAAAAAAATAAGAAAAAATAGCCTAAGTGAAAAGCAGAATCTTTAAATAGCTTAAAGTTAAACACCAGTAGGTGTTTAATTTTACGCAATTTAAAGTTAAATTTCTAATCATCGGACAGTTGTTGTCTGTTTACTTCCGGTTCCGTTTTCCGGTAACCGTCAAGTACATACCATTGATCTCAGTGGATTTTCTAGCACAACCCCAGCATGGAAGTCATATTAAATAATAAAGAGAAAAAGAAAATTTGCTTCCAAGGATACAAAACATATTTAATTATATATATTAATGAATATATATATATATATATATATATATATATATATATATATATATATATATATATAACATAGTACACTTGGTATGTAATCCGGGTAAATTCCAAAAGAGGCGAACTCGAGAGAACTCAATGTTAAATTCATTTATTTAATTTAACAGAGTAATATAATTTATAAAGGATTTTCGATTATTACTTTTTAATGCGGCTCGTCAGATCCAAATGGTACAATTGTACCATTTGGATCTGACGAGCAGCATTAAAAACATCAAAGCGGTGAAATATGTATCATCTATAGTAATAATCGAAAATCCTTTATATATATATATATATATATATATATATATATATATATATATATATATATATATCAATTAATTTAGAGATCAACTGTTATCAGATGGAGATGTCTTAAGAGAACATTTTTTTTTGTAAAAGTACCATAACCACCGGCCTTGTTATAAATTAATATTAACAAATGGAGGTAAAACAATTTTACCTTGTTTGGTAATATTTTAAAATAAATAAATAATGGTTATATATAATATATTAAAAAAAAATTAGATTTTATTCAAAAGAGTTTTTTTTCTGCCAATAGTGTGTATTTCAATAAATTCATTTTTTCATTTGTGCCATTTTTCTTAATTTATCACTTATATCATTTTTACCCGTGCCATTATAATCTAAATCCATAGATTTGAAATTATTCTGGGTTGTGGTGACGGTGTTAGTGAATTGAGGAAAGAGTAACTTGCAACGAAATATCTGATTTTGAATTATAACAAATTAAAACATTAATACCAACAAATAATGTTCAATAAATTATTGAATAAATATTGCAGAGACAAGAAAAATCCCGTTGTTCTTTCTTTTTCTTCTGTTGTTTTTTTATTTTTCAGGGAAAATTATTTTTCCATCGTTTGTTTAAAACTTGTAAAAAATTGTGTATGTTGAATTCACTGGCATAAGCGATTTTTTTTTCTTATTTTTGAAATTCAAATTTTGATATTATAACTAATGCATTTATCTCCAAGCGAATCAGAATTTGAGAGGAAGGGTCTTCCATTTTTTCTTGCTTTCTTTTTGCTGTAACGAACTTCAGTTTTTCATTTTTTTTCCTCTTTTAATTCTCGACTTTATTCTTGTTCTTTCCTTGATTTCCTTTGTTTGCATTTTTTTTTCTTTTTGTTTTCTTTTCATAAAAACTAAAATAAGATTTTAATCATTACGATTATTTTCCTTTCTTTTTCTTTCGTATGTCAATGATCGGACCAAGGGTAATAAACATAGTAATCAAAGAATCTTTGTGACGAAATGTAGTTAATCGTCACATAACTGTTAGGGTCAACACACGGAACAGTTAGGGTCACTTCACGGAAGCAATGTCATAAAAAAAAAACAACGAAAAGGAAGCTTTCTGTCCGTTGTAGGAATATTGTTTGGCAGGATGTATTTGTTTTCCATTTTGGGAGATGAACACTTGGGAACTGGTTTCTTGTTGTCAACAGCAACACCCAGTAATTCCCACCCACAGGCTTAAAAAAAAAAAAATTCAGAAAATATTGGTCTTCGGTTTGAAAGTGTCTGAGTTTCTATTTTTCTTTTGTAGAAAAAAATTTGAAAACTCTGTTATTTTTTTTTTTTGTCTATTTTCTAAATTTGTTTTAGCAATCTCTTGTAATTTAACGAATAATATTGCAAGTTCTTTCTCTCTCCCAAACCAATGGACATTTGCAGTTAATTTATCATTCGGTAATCAGGGAACCAAATTTAAAAATCGATATATTCCAATTGTCCTTTTCCTTATCAAAAAAAAAAAAAACAAAAAAAAAAACCTGTCACAAGTGTAACATATTTTCAAAATGGCCGGCTTTTAAAAAATTGGCAATGAATAATTCCAATTCAAAGAGAGGCTAGATTGCCTTGTCCACCCTGTGTCTCACTCGAGACTCAGTTCAGAAAAATCCACGAATCTCTTCGGTTAAAATAATGGGTTACTACACTAAAGAACAGTATAATCCCAAAATACATAAGGCATATTTTTATGATATCCCGATTCCCGCTTTTTTTTTTTTTACTTTCAGTAAGTTTTAATCAAGGGCACGTACCATTGTTTTGCACAACAAGTTTGGCCCTTCTTTTCAATTTTATACGTTTGTCGAACAGGTAACTCACCAAATCCAAGGCGTTCTGGTTTGAAAATTGTTTGAATCTAGGGTACATTGATTTTAACAAAGTACTCTTATTTTTTGTTGTTGTTTGTAAATAACCATTGTCTAGATTTTAGAAGTAAATGTTTCATGTACAAGTCTTGGAGACAGATGCCAATGAATAGTAAGTTAGAACCAATGGTTAAAATCAATTTTTTTTATCGAGTTCCATTATGTTTACGAGTTATGTCCTTTGGTTCCAATTACTCTATTTTCATGGCGATGTCTCCAACCAAAAGTTTTGGCACCATTGTTCATGAGGAAAACGATTTGCACATAAAAATATTTCCAAAATCCAAATAATTCCATTGATGAGAAACCTGTACTTTTTTCCTCTCTTAATCGACAATAGTTCATGTTTAAACAAATGGAATTTGCTTAAGTTACCTTGTTCTGCGATAAGTGGTTAATTTGAGATACCGAGAAGATCAGTATATCTGAAAACGTGGTTTTTAATTTGCTGTAACATTTTTTTATTATTTTTATTCTTGCAGAAATCAATTTTCGAATAGGAAAACACATTACACCAAACGTTTGTATTGGATTTACCTTTAATTTCTGGTGTAAATAGTTTTCAATTTTGATTATTATAATTACAGGTTTTATTTTCATTACCTGTGTAGCCACAGATATTATTATAATAAAAATACATATTTCTAAATGATTATCGCGTTGATTCCGACTTGATGCACTGGAAGAAGTTTTAATCTGATTGAAAATTGTTACAGCAAATTATCGTCTGCTTTCTGTTCTTTCGGCGGCATTCGTAAAACAAATACGGAGCGATTAGTTGGTTTGTTCTATTTATAGTCCATGCTGTCAGTGTCTTGTTCCCGTTCCCTCGTGGGAACATCATGTCCCATCACATATGGGGGCAGATCGATTAGGGGGTCAGTGACCAGGTCAACAGTAGGCATCGCTCTCTCCGGGGGTCCCTGATCTCTTATGTTGAGACTTGGAGTGGAATCAGAATCGGGAAAGAAAATCGCCGACGTTCGGGGTGAGGCCGCCCGACTATCCGTCCATTTTGGGCTCATTTGACGGATGTAGTTCGAATCTCGGGACTGCCGCCGGGTGTGTATTGGGCTGAACCCAAGAAGTTCAGGGTCGCTGCCATGACGTGAACGCGAAGGGCTACGGATTCTGTCGTCGTAACGCACGGGACTCAGATTGCGCACGCTTGGTTCGTCTGAGTCGAACCGAGACGGGCTATACCCTCTGTAGTGACGTGGACTGCCAGGTTCCTGTTGATCGCGCATGGGACTCATCTGGTAAGGCAGGCCTTGCGGCAGGCCAGAACCGTAATGATATCCCGGTCGGTCCGGCCTCGGGTGTGGACTGCTCACTGGAAGCGGGCCACCACCTCCGCCACCCACTTGGTGATCACTGAAACGTCTGACCGCATTCAAGTGACCCATTGTCATGTAGCGGGGATCCTCCATTCCACCATATTGTCCACCCTGGATATTCTGAATACCCTGGATTTGCATTAGCGGATCAGATTCGCGGGGCACGGGAAGTTTCGCCTTTCGTCGAAAAGAACCAAGGCGATGTTTTTGTTCCCAAAGTTTCTGACGCATTCGCTCTTCCCGCCGTTTTTTCTCGGTTTCCTGAAAGATAAATAAACAATTAAAAAAATATACAAATAAATAATGAAAAAAAAAAATTATTTATTGTCGAGCAGAATAATGAAGAAAACATTTTTTTAATCTTTCGTTAATTTACATTTTATTAACTCCAATACGTTGTCAGTTACGTGACCTTACACGTGGACCTTACATTCTGTCTGCGATATGTGAATAACTGCCCAAATCTTCTGGCGGTGTATATGGCAGTTTCCCCATGCCTACCAAAAAACAGGCACAGGTGTGAGGTCACATGCTTTTCCATTCAGCGAACGGACATGACTTCAGATTAACTCTGCACCTCACTCTTCTCTGATAAACTGGTGTTACATTGAGTCCGACGGTACACATGAATTGCATAAATAAAAGGGAAAATTAATAATAAAGAAATATAAATAAATAAAATAATAATAAAAAATAAAATAGATAAGTAAAATAAAAGTAAAAATAAATAAAAATAAATGCAAAAATAAACAAAAATTGAATAAATAAATAAATAAATAAATAAATATAAACATACATCTTTTAATGTCACGTTCATATCATTTATTTATTTCTCAATGTTATGCCACTTTAAGATGTAGGCGATTATGAATCTCTACGGATCCCTTTTCTTTATCTGTGAATTCAGTCAGTTACTTAAGTGCCATGCACGATACACGCTTGGGCGATCATGTCTCGAAAGAGACATGACTGACTGGGCAGAAGATTATCCCGCAGTAGGTTGCCATTGCTTTCTGCGGTAGACTGGTTGCCGACCAAGGCTATAGAACCCAATCTGTCCTATTATTTAACCCATAACTGGAGGGAAGAGACGGATTAATACCTTTCCCAAGGGTATTTGCACGTAAGTGAAAGCAATGAATTCAGCTGGAATTCGAACTAGGTTCTCCGATTTCTCGTTCCTAGCCGATAACCACTGGGCTACAACATCTGTGAATTACCCTGAATTATTGGGAAATATAATGGAGTGGTTTTTCCTATTGCTTTCTTTACACTTTTGATTTAAAAACTGTTCTGCTTCCGTCTGGACGTAAGTGATCATGGCTTACTACACGTTTCGGCGGACCTGAAGGAGAATACCACCACCTTTAAATTTGTTGTTTCTCATTGTTTTTTACTTTTTTCAGCACAGTATTATCGATTATTACGTAAAGTTTCTGATTATCAAAAAAAAAAAAATTGGAAAAATTTCAATATTTAAACAATTTTGCGGGGGTGGGGGGGTCTCAGTTTCTCATAAAACGTTATAGTAAATTGATCCTCCATTTTGGAACCACTCGCGCTGAGGTAGCTTTGTTTTAGTTTTTCGAGGACGAGTTGTTGCTCTTGTTTTTGTCTTTTTCAAGTTTTCTTTAGTTTTTACAATGGCATCTTCCTCGGAAACTCCAAGAATGGCTTTATTCAAAAATTTCGCAAAGGATTCAGTTTTTGAATATGCGCAAGCAAAAAAAGTTAATCGCACAGGATCGATTTACTATAAGGTTGTATGAAAGACTCAGCCCCCGCCCCTAAAATTGTTTACATGTTGAAATTTCTTATATATTTTTTTGTCAATCGAAAAGTTTAGAGTTAAATCGATAAGATTACACTGAAAAAAGTAAAAAAAAAAAAGATAATCAACCAATTTATAGGTGGTGGTAATGTCATACCGGCGAGTGACTCCAAAATGGAGGATCGATTTACTATAACGTTCTATGAAAAACTGAGTTCCCCTCCCAAAATTGTTTAAATATTGAAATTTTTCCAAATTCTTTTGTCAGTCGGAAAGTTTAGGGTGTAATCGATAAAAACAACAAAACAAAAAAAACAAAAACAAAAAAACAAAAAAAAAAAACAAAACAAAAAAAATGATGAAAAACAACAAATTTAAAGGTGGTGGTAGTCTCCTTCAGGTCCGCCCACGTTTTTTTTTCTTTATTATTTATGAATTATCATGTTCGGTAATGACGGTGGTGTGATTTCACGCTTTTGATTTCAAAAGTTTCTTTCTTCTGTGGGAATGTAAGCGATCATGGCTCGCTATAGGTCACTTTTCTTTGTTTATCTGTGAATTACTATGGCTGTTTGTGAAAAATAATGGTGTGGTTTCCTATTGCTTATGCCACACTTTTGATTTCAGAAGAGTTTTTCTCCTTTGCGGACGTTGTCGATCATGACTCGCCATAGGTTTCTTTTTATTTATTATCTGTGAATCACCATGGCTGCTTGGGAAAGATAAGCGAGTAGTTTCACGCTTGCTTTCTCTACGGTTTGGAATTCAGAGTAGTTCTGTTAAACTGGCTACCACCCAGATCACAAGAACCTGATTTATTCTGCCATTTACACCACAGATAGGAGCAGAAAAAATTCACGCCCCTTAATAAGAAAGAATAAGAGAGGAAGAGGTTTTCAAATCATTTACTCTTCGCTTCATACATATTTTTTGGACCACTAACGAAAAGGACCAGTCTCTTACTCAAAGTGAAATTTGCAAAGAAACACAAATTTATAAAAATGTCAAAAATATTTGTACAATATACAAATTGTGCAAAATAAAATACAGGCCTTGAAGAAAAAGGTTTCCGTGTGCATGAGAAACCATTAAAGGCAGATTAACGGTTCTTTGAAATGCAAATGTCTTTTTTTTGTTCGAAAAAAATCCCCCAAAACTGTATTGTATTTCTTTTAGGACAACAGTTCATGTAAATCGATATATAATCAACAAAACAATTTTACTTCGAAAAGTTCGAAGAGGGTGAGAAAGAAAGACGTAACCCAAGCGATGTCGGATGTTTGAGTCATTTCGACAAAGTATTTCGATTTATAATATATATATATATATATATATATATATATATATATATATATATATATATATATATATACTACTGGCCATAATTATTAGGCCACCCCAGCTTTTGTTATTATTACTTTGCAAAATTTTACAAGGCAAGGAAGCAAAGATGAACTCGTCCGAATCACCCTAAATTTTCTTCAGTCTTTCATTGAAGAAACTGCAATATAGGTCATTTTTAAACATTTACAAATTCATTTGATGCACATGTTATTGTGCAGTATTAACAATAGAACCATTCTATTTTCATTTACACTTAGTCACTTGGCAATAAATACTAAAAAATAGTATGAAATACATCATTTTTTTAAAACAATGGGGTGGCCTAATAATTATGTCCGATAGTGTATTTACCCCTATATTGGTTAATTAGTAGGATTTGTATCACTAATTAATTATTATATGCAAACATTCTCGCAATCTAAAAACTATTTTCCAGTATGTTGTTTAAACGTACCGTAAAATACCAATAAATGTAAAATATAATCGAATTACCATTAATGACTAAGCTTAGCTTAGATTAGAATAAAAAATAATAGTGTGACACACAGTGAGGACCGAACTCACTTTAAGAGCGATTTGTTCGCGTTACGATGAGAAACGCCGAAAAAGCGAGAAATGATTCCATACCTCTTTGCGTTGTTTCTCGACGATTGACGTAACTTGGTCTAAAAGATCGTCCAGTTTCGTCTCTGTTGCATCTTTGCCCATCGACGCTAATGAAAGCGCCCGATCCAGGGGAAAGAAATCGTAATTTTCTTTTTGCAACTGAAATAGATATTGGCAGGTTTTTAGGCAATAACACTCACTCTCACTCTCACTCTCTTTCACTCTCTCTCTTACACACACACACACACACACACACACACACACACACACACTAAAAAAACAAAACATATTTTGACTTGGCAAACATGGATAAACATTTCCACAATAAACTGTAGTTTCAAAAGGACGGTTTTTCCCATGACACCGTTTCAGCAATGCTTATTGTTTTAAAAAGCGATGATTTTTTTTATCGTATCACCCCGAGCAAGGCGGTAACGCCATTGATGTGCAGGGGGCTACATAAAAGTTAAAAAATTAGATAGTGGGGAGAGTAAAGAGAAAGACGAACCAGTTAACGATGGGAATACAGGTGTGATGACAGTTGCAAAGGTGGAGAGAAAGGAAAGGATATACAGGGTGGTGTAGGAAGAACTAGAGTCAAGTGGTTTAGAGATGATTATTGACATTAGATTTAAATTCCTGGAGGTTTCAAAAAAATTTCCAACTCAACAAGGAAGAAAATAATTAGATCTGCAGCAGGAATAAATATGTTTTAACAGAGCATGAATTTTCCCCAGTCACGACTAACCGCTGCGCTCTCAGTGAGGCTCCATGCATTGAACAGTTTATAACCATTGCTAAAGATGTTTGAAAAATGTTTGGTTCATTCTATCGCACTAAGAAATAAATGTATCTTTTTTTTAATCGTATCAGACCAAGCAAGGCGGTAATGCCACTGATGTGCAGGGGGCTACATAAAATTAGATAGGAGGAGAGTAAAGAGAAAGACGAACCAGTTAATGATGGGAATACAGGCGTGATGACAGTTGCAAAGGTGGTGAAAAAAGAAAAAGATATACAAGGTGGTGTAGGAAGAACTAGAGTCAAGTGGAATAAAACCTATCCTGTGATGAAAGTGAATTTATACATTATTCTTTGTTCTTGAAAATTTACAAATCACCTCCTACAAAAAAAAAAAAAAAAAAAAAAAAAAAAAAAACGAAAAATTAGACAATATTTATTTATCGCTGTTTTTTTATAACAAACGTAAGTAGAACGCAGAGACGAACTTAAGATGCTGCTAATGGCAATCCCGAAATGGTAATTTGCTCATCAAAAGTGATGCTGGTGTAAGTCAGTCAGTTCTTAAGGAGCGTAACATCAAATGGTACTTTAAATAGTACTCCGATGCCGTTGTGTGCACGTCCCCTCGGGTAACGGCACCATCGTGCCATGCCACAGAACCGTGAAAAGGATCGCCACTAGAAAACTGTGTGCCATATCAGAAGCAGTGTACTGGCACAACGTCACTCCAAGGGATGACGTATCCCACAACGTCACTCCAAAGGATGACGTATCCCACAACGTCACTCCAAGGGATGACGTATCCCACAACGTCACTCCAAAGGATGACGTATCCCCAATTGCAGCACCAGCCAATATGATTTATCGCTACCGCATACGGTTGAAAGGGATTGATGGAATGTCAGCACTAAGACGGGTACTTAAGAGTTTAAGAGCGGTCATTTGAAATAGTACTAAGGAGTTGACAAGGAGTAATTCGAAATGATACTTTGTTCTATAAATATTTTCATGGCTTCTGCTCCGACGAACTTAAGTCACTGGTGCCCCTGTAACAGGTGTTTACTCGTGCAACCAAACCGGCAACTGGATCTCACCCATTCACAGTTAGATCAACCAAATGCAGACGACAATTCTACTCCAGCAGCTTCTTTACTCGCACTTCTCGCCTGTGGAACTCTCTTCCATATTCTTGCTTTCCTAACAGCTACAACCTCCAGGAATTTAAATGCAATGTCAATACTCATCTCTTAACTATTTGACTCTAGTTCTTTCTACACCACCCTGTATATCTTTTTCTTTCTCTCCATCTTTGCTACTGTCATCACACCTTGTTGCATCTTGTCCTCATCTTTGTTGCCATTTGTACGACGTTTAATAATAGATCAATTCTATTTGTCTATATTTCTGAGATGAGGTATTATTTACAGTATTTACATTATTCGGACCATTGTTCTCTTCTTGATTGCCATTTGTACGACGTTTAATAATAGATCATTCTATTTGTCTATATTTCTGAGATGAGGTAGTATTTACAGCATTTACATTATTCAGACTGTTGTCCTTATCTTTATTGCCATTTGTACGACGTTTAATAATAGATCATTCTATTTGTCTATATTTCTGAGATGAAGTAGTATTTACAGTATTTACATTATTCGGACTATTGCCATTTGTACGACATTTTGGCCGTTGTACGCTGCGGCCTTCTGGTGTTAGGAATTTCGAAACGTACCCTTTATTACCATCACTGAAGAAGGCCAGAGCGTACAACGACCGAAACGTCGTACAAATGGCAACAAAAATGAGTACGATAGTCCGAATAATATAAATACTGTAAAAACAGAAAATATTATTAAAACCAGAAAGACACAATTGAAATTTCTAGGACAAATAATAAGAAAAGATGATTTGTGGCATTTGACACTCACAGGGACATATTGCAGGCCAGAAGGACAAAGGAAACCAGCGAATAAACGAACGAACGAGCTATGGTTAGTAGAACAGGGATTAGGAGAGATAGAAAAGAGACACAAAGAACCGGAAATTGTGGCGAACACCTACGCCAACAAGAGGATGGGTGTTATGAGCTACAAGGGATAGGGAGATGTGGAGGGCCATGATTGCCTACGTCCTGAATAGACACAAGACTTAGAAGAAGAACAAGAGAAAGATTGTAAAGAGCTACAAGGGCTCTGGAAGACCATAATTGCCTACGTCCTGAAGGGACATGGTTCATAGAAGGAAAAGAATATGTGAAAGGGAGTTAAGAGGTACAAGGGATAGGGAGATGTGGGAGGCCATAATCGCCTACGTCCTTTAGGGTCAAAGCACAAGAAGAAGAAGAAGAAGAAGAAGAAGAAGAAGAAGAAGAAGAAGTATTATGGATTCCAAGGGAGGTAATTTGAAATGTCAGTAAGTCTCAATGATAGGTTATTTTATGTGAATATTAAATTGTTGGATACTTAGTCTGTTTTTCATTGGTTTACTTACCAGTCTAAAGACGTACATCTCCAGGGCATTATAATCGTTAACTTTAGTTCCGTTCAAATGAATAAAGAAAAAAATATAGGCCCACATATTATGTTCTTGAGTGACGTGATGTTCGAAGCCCTGTAATTAAAATCAGAAGTTGATTAGGTAATTTGGGAACTCATGGGTAGTTTTTTTTTAAATTTTTTTTTTATTTTAATAAACGAATACTTCATAAACTTTCATTCTCTTTCAAGATTACATATAATGACAAAACATTTAATAAAATTCAGATTTAAAATTCAGTGGAAATTATTTTAATCAGTGTTTCACAACCATTATTTTTTTTCTTTTATTTCAGGGCGCACATTCGTACAATAACTAACACTCTAGGACGCATTTTAAATTTTCCTGAGGAAAATAAAAATTGAAAATAGAACAATAATAAAAAATTCTCCTGAAATAATAATTTCTTTTTAAGACATTCACTCAGTCAGTTAAGTGCCCTACGTGATACACGCTTGGGCGATCATGTCTCGAAAGAGACATGACTGACTGGGCAGAAGATTATCCCACAGTAGGTTGCCATTGATTTCTGCGGTAGACTGGTTGCCAGTCAAGGCTATAGAACCCAATCTGCCCTGTTATTTGACTCATAGCTAGAGAGGGAAGAGATATATTAAATTATTAAGTAGTAATTAGTGGGGGATCAGTTTATTACTTCATAACAATATAAAACCGATATCCCACTTTATGCCCAGTATAAGACTTCATCATGTTTTCAACTATTATATTCATTCAGTCAGTTAAGTGCTATACGTGATACATGCTTGGGCGATCATGTCTCCTTTGTGAGTGGGCAGAAGATTTTCCCCTAGTATGTTGCCATTACTTTCTGCGACAGACTTGTTGCCAATCTGTCCTGCTATTTAAGCCATAGCCGGAAGGAGAAGAGACAGATTTAAATCTTTTCCAAGTGTATTTGCGCGAAGGTGAATGCAACGAATTCAACTGGGATTCGAACTCGGCTCTTCAATTTCTCGTTCCGAGCTTATATCTACTGCACCACAACGGCATTAATGCATTACCTTGTTTATTTAAACTGTACAGTTTTTTTTATTTAAAAAGGTTTATGAAGAAGATGCTTTTTTGTGTTACAGACGCCGATATATTTAAATAACATAAATTCCTCGAGGAAGGCAAAAGAAAAATAATTATCCACTCCTTCTTAAAGATTAAGGAATTTAACATCCAGTTTAAAGGATCTTTAAATAACAAAGTCTTCAATTAGACATGAAAGCCACGTGCTTGGTGTCTCTAGTTTTTTAAAAAATTAAAGATTTCTATTTCAATTAGTAAATTAATCTTTTCTTAATTGTGTGCACAACTGGCTGCCTTGCAGGATGTATTAGTGCACACAGATGCACCAGTCGAGAAACGCGGCAATACATTCTTTATACACGGCGCGACAGAAATACCTCCCACATATACTTACTAAAAAAAATATGTCTGCTAACGCCAGTTTCGTGGATTTCCGTTAAATTCCGTAATATACATATATAATAATATATATTTACGCTCTCACACCCTGATTGAACACTCTGGAAGAATGGTAGACTTTGAAAAAACATTAGCTACTCTAGCATCAACGCATCGTTCATTCAGTAATGAATTAGAGCACTCTGGCTAGTGGCGCATGATACATCATACGCTAAAAGTCTGCCTCCTTCTACCGAGCTCAGAGGTAGAATCGCCGACTGACGCCACTTCGGCCTGGTTTCAATCCTGGTTTAAAGCAATTGGATGTCTAACCGTACTGATGGGCTGTGATACAGCCAAACAGATCTGTCTGCGGGTGACTGTTTACGCTCTTACACCCTGATTGAGCACTCTGGAAGAATGGTAGACTTTGAAAAAACAGTAGCTACTCTAGCATCTACGCATCGCTCATTCAGTGATGAATTAGAGTACTCTAACTACTGGCGTATGATACATCATACGGAAAAAGTCTGCCTCCTTCCGAGCGTCCATAGCTCAGAGGTAGAATCGCCGACTGATGCCAATTCGGTCGGATTTCAATCTTGGTTTAAAGCAATCGGATATCTAACCGTACTGATGAGCTGTGATACAGTGACACAGATTTGTCTGCGGATGACAATATATATATATTCCGGAATTTTTAATAATATATATATTACGGTATTTAACGGAAATCCATTGATAATCGCCTGAAGACACCATTGATGGTAGAAACCTAGGTCGTGTAATAACTCGTTTACAAATAGAAAATATTCAAAATTTTTACAATATAATTGTATTGAACACTTTTTAATACAAATGTGTACTGATCTAATCTTATTATGACCAGAAACTAGGTAATCAATCAATCAATCAATCAACCAATCAATCTCTCTCTCTCTCTCTCTCTATATATATATATATATATATATATTCTCTCAGACACGTTTTGTTAAATAATAGGGACAATTTATGGCTATCAATTTTTCAATCAAATCTTTGAAATTTACGAATAAGTTGTTTTGTGTTATCGGTGTATTTGCCAAAATACAAACAACATTTATTTTATATTATTTTTTCCCCGAGTACTTTTGGATGTTGCTACATTCATTTTATTTTCAGGATAATGTACACACACACACACACACACACACACACACACACACACACACACACACACACACACACAGAGCGAGGGAGGGTGTTTGAGGAAAACGTGTAAGAAGAAGGGAGATTGAGGAAGAGAGCATGTTTGTTCTAGAGAGTGAAATAACTTATGTTTGTGTGTAATACATATGGAGAGAGCGTAAGTAAGAGTGTGCACGAGAGAGAGATAGAGAGATAGAGAGAGAGAGAGAGAGAGAGAGGACGACGAGCGAGAAGGAGAGCGAAAAAAAAGATGAGTGCGCAAGGGTGCATGACACCCGCTTTTGACTGTTATATATTGGGAGAATATCTCGAAAGAAATCCCTGATTTGGGCGAGAACCTTACCTTTCCATGATGTTCAAAATCGTAACTGTTCCTGCTACAAATGAAGCAGGTGTCTCTCATATCTGATTCGGCAGTCCACTATAAAAAAACAAAACAAGAAAATACTTTTAGTCGCGACTCGTATGTGCATATTTGATTAATGTCTTCAAGTAAATCCGCCATCCAACAAAACAGCCATTTTCAATGTACTTTTGTTTAATTTTTCTGACTTGAAGACTGTCGCCATCTTTTAAAATCATCTTTTAAAATCAAGTACTCACGTGATTGCACTTATTTGTTTAGGTATTTATAAATTTATCTCCGGCATAAGTTACATCTATCGCTTTTCCCTGCGATATCTTATATATATAGACCCTTGTACAAATTAATTGAAAGAACTGCTTTATTTTCCTTTCACAAAAATAGGTACCTCCAAAAAATCGCTTAAAAAAAAACAGCATACTATGAAAGAAAAGGCCCCAAACTAAATAAAAACAAAGTTTTATCGGCAAAATGTTTATATTATCATTAAAAGAATAGATCAAAGTATTTTTTAATTATTTTTTAGAATTTTTTAATTATTTTTAATACGTTTGAAATTTTGATAGAAAATCTTTTTTTCTTTCGTCAGTGCGAGACCTAAATTGACTCAAAGTTTATTACTTAAAAAACGTAATATTACGCAAGGCACTTTTTGACCGTGAAAGACACATTAATTTTGAGATTTTTGCAGAAATCAAATAATGGTCGGATTTTTATGAAAATTTCAGAACATATTCATAATTGACTGAAATCAATATTGAAATAAGTATTTTTTTAAAATATCGGTAAAAATATTTTTTTACATATGTTACCTCTCAACTAATTAATTTCCAGAAATGTCTAAAAATTCGACTTTGAGCAACAATAAACCTTATAATTAAATTCAGGAGTCATTGGGGAATGCTAATCAACTGTCTTTTTTCTTCAATATTGGCCTTCTTTCTAAAAAGTAGGTTCGAATTACGAAAAATGCAGTAACTATGCCAATTTTTATTTGAATAAACTTTTAATTGCTTTTATAAACAATGTAAATTAAGCATATCATAGTCTGAAAAGAAATAAAATTCAATGAATAATGAATTTTTACGAAAATTATTTTCTTTTTTTAAAATTTCTTTTAATAAATAAAGTTTCAAAAATATTTTAAAATTTATTCCTCCATTGGGGCGGCTAGGGTATTAAATTAAAGCATGAAGACTACATTTACTAATCGAAATTTCAAAAGCTTAACACAAATGATTTTTTTTTTAATCATATCACCCCGAGCAAGGCGGTAACGCCACTGAAGCGCAGGGGGCTACGTAAGAGTGAAAAGTTTGGAAAAGAGAAAGCCGGAAACCACATCCTAAACAAGGAACAAGGGATGAGCTTTTTCACCTGTTCAATAGACGTGGGTGGAGTGTGAACCGGGCGATAGTTTAGTCTATCTACTCCAATTGAGAGAAAACAAAAATAGAAAAAAAAAAAAAAGAAAAGAGTGAAAAGATTGGAAAAGAGAAAGCCGGAAACTACATCCTAAACAGGGAACAAGGGATGAGCCTCTTCATCTGTTCAATAGACGTGGGTGGAGTGTGAACCGGGTGATAGTTTGGTCTATCTACTCCAATTAAAAAAAAACATTAGGCTGGTGACTTGCTAAGTTTTAACTTAGTTAAAAGTATAGTCAAAAAAATTTCTGCTAGAAAAAAAACCCCTTCAAATTAGACATGAAAGTTAGAAATTATACAAAAACGGGCAAAATAAAAGAGGATAAAAATAAATAAAAATAAAAACAAAATGGCTTAATTTTTACCATATTCAAGATAGTTTGATCTCCCCAAAACGCACATGTTACTACCAGCAAGTTTAAAATACTTTTATACTTTTTGGTCACAATTTTGATCAAGGGCGTTAATAGGGTGGCCAATGGCCGACCAGCGGGGAAAGGAAAGGAAAGAAGTAAGGAAAGAAGGAAAGAAACAAGGAGTCTGACTGACTGTGTATGGTAAAAACAGTTAAAACATCTTAATTGTGTGCATTTTGATTACCCGTATCTTATTTGTACGTGTGGCCGAACGTGATATTTATAGTTAAAGGTCACGTGGTTCAAGGGTTGTCCTCCCTTACATGAAAAAAATAAAATTTGTACCAAATTCCTCTTCGATACTTGGCAATTTTTGCCCGACTACTGTAAAACATATCAGGCATCACCTCTTGATAACAAGTTGACAGACGTGATGATAAGGATACCGTAATTGAGAAACGCTTTTGGGGAAATATTTCAGACAGTAAGCAACTAATTCTTGTTTCAAGTCAACTTAAAGTAAGTTTAAATTTAATTTGAAAAAAAATAATCTTTCAGCTAGATGTATTTTATTTTTGTAAAATTTTTTAAAACTTTTAAAACGGCTTCTGTTTACAATCGATGAAAAATGGCGGAAAATTTGAAATTTTAACAACTTTTTTAAATCTACAAAAGTTTTGATTCTGATCAATATAATTTCGGTTTGAAATACACCAGGGTATTTTGCTTACTGTAATTAGTAAATTTAATCTTTTGGGTTTTCAATTAAAAGTTAAAGCTCCAGGAAACCTTTTTTATTCTAAAAATTAAATTTAAATTGAGGAATCGAAAATGAGCGGAGGTACCTACACAAAACGGTCAGTTTTAGACCCACTCGACTGGTAGGGTGTAATTGATTCCTGTTTTATTTTCCTAAGATTGTAGTGTTTGCAGTGGTGCGCAGTAATATCTATCTATCTATCTATCTATCTATCTATCTATCTATCTATCTATCTATCTATCTATCTCGGCCTTTTCATTATCTATCTATCTATCTATCTATCTATCTATCTATCTATCTATCTATCTATCTATCTATCTATGTCTGTCTGTCTGTTCATATCTATCTATCTATCTATCTATCTATCTATCTATCTATCTATCTATCTATCTATCCGATAAAGAATATATGTACACCCTTGTGCAAATTAATCCAAACAACTGCTTTATTTTCCTTTCTTTCACCATACAGTCAGTGTTAGACCTACTAGAGTGGTAGGGTGTAATAGATTTTTATTTTTTCCTCAGATTAGGACATTTGTAGTGGTGTGCGGTAATATGATTCTATTTTCGAGGTGCATGATGAAGTTTTTTGGCGTTGAAAAATATTGCGTCATTCGTGATTGCATTAAATTTGATCACGCTCAGACAATATTGCTCGACTATCGATTAGTTGTCTTATAGCCATTGTTTGCGATGGACTTTACTCCAAGGAATCGCTACACGAACACACTGACAAGCCTTACAGAGAGATCGCGGATATTGTTGGTGTCAGCTTTTCAACTGTCAGTCGTGTCATCAAGGCATAGAAAGAAACTGGATCCATCAGTCCAAAATGTAAAGAAAAATGCAGTCGGTAAACGCCAAGAGACAACGTATACATGATCGGGGAATGTGTGAAAGTTTCTACGAAGACATTATTTGTTTCGTTTCATTAAATTTGCACAAGGGTGTATATATACAGGGTGATCCGGTTCAAATGTAGGTGGACAGCAGGTAGAATAAGTTTGAGTATCGTTTAAGACGAATGTTCTCACTATACTCTCTGTATCTACTGTTAGGAAAGTTGGTTCACTGTGTCGTGTCTGGAAATTTTCTCGTCAGAATCCATTTTACACGTTTATAAATCTGCCATTCTTTGGTGCATTGAATGCTGTTGTCATATCTGGCCGGGTGCTCCTGCTATTCATCTTGCGGTTCTCGACAAAATCCAAAGAAGGATTTGCAATATAATCGATCCTGACTTGGCAAGCCCACACTTACTTTTTCATTGAGGTCATGTGGCTTCCCTCTGTCTTTTCTACAAGTATTTTCATGGCAAATGTTCTGACGAGCTTGTTTCACTGGTTTCCCGACTACAAATGTTTTCTTTACTTGCACTCTCTATTTGTGGAACTCCCTTCCATTTGCTTGCTTCTCTGATCCCCAAAAGTTTAAATGCAAGGTCAATTGTCATCTTGTATCTACTTGATTCCCATCCATCTCTTATCTTTCTTCGATATCTCCTGTGCTATTTTTTCTCTCACTGTAAACCCCTGCACACCAGTGACATTTCTGTCTTGCTTGGGGTGGAATGATTATATGAAAAATATCATTAATATAAATGTTATTGGTATAGCGAGGATCTGCATTTAGCATTAGAGCTACAACTAAACCAGCCTAGTGTCACTGGTTGGGGTGGTATTTCAAGTTTTGGTCTTTTAGGACAAATATGTTTTAATGGAACAGTCACAGGTGATAAGTATCTCGAAATTCTAATGAATCAAGGTATTCCATAGTTAAAACAACAGCCTAATTCATATGACCTTTTTTTTTTCAACAAGATCGGGCCCTTCCACATTGTTCAAGAGCAGCCCGTGAGTATCTTGATGAAACATTTTCTTGGAATTGACCGAAGAGGTTTATCTTACTTAACCCCATTGGATTTTTTTTTGTTTTGTTTAGTGGGTTTACTTAAAGATTATGTTCATCGTAAAAAAAAAAACGAGTGAAGAAAGAAGGAAAGGAAAATAGATAAATGAATAAAAAGGAAAAGAAAAAGAAAGAATAACAAATAAAGAAAAAAGCGAATGAAAAAGATATGTTCAAAAATCAAATGTCTGGAAGAAAGTTAGCAGAAAATAATGTCTGGAAGAAAGCTAGCAGAAAAAAAATTGCGTCTTTTAGCCTTACCTTGAGGTCTCTGAGCTCGGAGAATGTGTCCACAATAATACCGAAAATAATGTTCAAACCAATGGTTGTAATGAAAATGAAGAATGAGACATGGAAAAGTACAACCAGTCCGAACTTGGCGAAGGACGCTTCCTCTTTATGTGCCTTGATGGACTGCAAATCAAAAACAAAATAGTAAAAGTGATAAATCTTCTCTCCAACCCCCTCGGGATGAAACTATCAAGATCTATATATATATAAAAGGCAATCTGTCAGTCTGTGTGTGACTGTTCCCTATGCACGCCTACATTTTTTAAGCTACGCCATTCAAACTTTCTAGGGACACATATCTACAGAGAAGCCAGGTCGACACATACTTTTTGAGTTTAAATTCAGCAATTTTCCCTTTCGCACTTTTTGGCCAATGGAGCAGATTGTTTACATTTACTCCGTAAAATATCTAAGATCTAAGATGGTTGCTGAATGACGTCACAAAAATCAAATCACACGTGTCAAACGCGACTAAAATATCTTTTTATTAAAAAAGGATGAGCTATTATATTTAATTTTTATTCCGGCGTTTTAAAAATTCATTTGGTCAACGAAAAAATGTGAATATTTTTCCCGTAATTTTGAAACAAATGAAATATTAAAAAAAAGTTTTTATTCAAACAAAATCAAAATATTAAAAAAGAGCCAATGGTTAATTTAATTATTTAAGTGTTATTTTTTTTTCAGATTAAATATTTCATACTACAGAAAATAAAATAAAAAAAAAGGAGCTTTTTTCTTTCATTGGCATCTTCTACTATTAAGATGTTCTGAGCTGTACGGGCAACGCCGGGCTATGATGCTAGTATTATCTAAAAAGAAGCACACGACTTTTGTTAACAGGACACTGATTAATTAAATTCTAAACATATTTTTCAGGAACCAACTTTAACAGACCTCTCGGGAGAAATGCATATAAAAAATAGACTATAATATCTGCTAAACACTTACCTCAAAGAGATCTCCGATGAGACCGTAACGGACCACAGTGACTGTACATTGCCACAGAGATGCGCAGTACAGATATTCGTCAGGGTCGAACATGCTTCGCATGAGGGCGAAGCCGATGATACCATACAGATAGAATACAACCATTCCCAAAACGCCGACCCACACTAACGACTTACCTGTTAACAAAGAACAAAAACATTAGAATTATTATTATTATTCCTCACCGGTAGCATGACTCGGAGTTTTATGCACGACGCAATCTTCAGATGCTGAGTTGAGAATGACCGTTACATAATTTTAATTTTAATAAAAATATCTGGTTAACACAATGCTGGCGCAATCCACATATTATGAGATTATGAGTTTTTAGTTTATATATATATATATATATATATATATATATATACAAAATAAACCGGATTTATATTTTATATTTAAAATATTTAAAATAAACAAGGGTTAATATTTTTATTTGATATCTAAAATAAACGGAGGTTAATGATATTTATTAACGGTATTTATTAAACGGGTTTTGATGGTATTTTTGTTAAAAAATATATAATTAAAATAGATAGACCTAAAACTATAAAAATCATTTTTATAAACATAAACAGAAATTACTGGGTGCTTTAAAATTTTGCTATAAAAATAAATGGACTTAAAACCATAAATAAAAATTATTTTGTGTTTGAAAATATGTTTTAAATGCAAAAAAAAAAGAAAAAAAAAGAAAAAACTTATTTTGTACATAAGTTGGTAGGATTAAATGTTTTATTTTATATTTAAAACAACTAAGGATGAATTATATATATATTTTTTTTTAAAATATGCATTAGAATAAATGGACCTAAAATCTATCTATCTATCTATCTATCTATCTATCTATCTATCTATCTATCTATCTATCTATCACAATATTTAACATGGCTCACGGACGAAAGAGTTAACTGATTAATTTATTTATTTTGCGAACAAAAAAAGAGTTAACTGATATAATTTTGATTTATTCAGACGAGAAAGAGTTAAAGAAAAACGATATTTTTTTTGTCGGAAAGAGATTCGTTTTCCCAAGATTGCAAATTGGCTAAAAATAGGAATGAGATAAAAATGGCAATTATGATTATTGTTACCTAGGATAAATAGCTGAGCTATGATAGGTCAGATGTCAGACGACCGTGTTGAAATAAGTGTAACAGCTCCACAATACGTAGATGAAAAACAATTGAAGAAGAAATTTTTATTTTTTTAGTTTCCTAAATTCTCGGCGAAATACGGCTGGCATGATTAGGGAGTCAAAATATCAAACTCGCCTTATTGAAAAGTATAAACAATATGGTTAAAAAAAAGGGATTTTTATTCATATTTCCCCAGATGGGAATTCGGCAAGAGAGCAAAGGTTAAGTTGATCTGTTGAGAGAAGAAAAGGGATAATTATTTATTCCTGGGAAAGTTACTATTTAAAATTTCCCCGAGAGAGGCTGACGTCCCAAAGAGGAGGGGGAAAACTTTCATAATTGGAAGCATGAAACAGAAAAAGAGGACTGGTTGAATTTTAGGATGTTTGCATAACACCCCTTATACGTCCTCACCACACCAATAAAAAGGGATACTCATAAATACAAGAGTCCACAGGGGTTAAAGTCAGTTCCAGTTTCAGCGCCGCATGGAGATGAAGTGAGTTCGAGTTACCGCCGCAGCCCGCCGTCACCCACAGATTCCGACAACTCCCGTCTTAGTTCCCGTGAGCGCCTCTCAGAGCTGAAGTGAGTCTCGTCGCAGCCTGTCTCTACACGCAGTTCAATTCGAGTCCTAGTCAGTTGGAGTTTGAAGTTGCCAACCAAGCTTTGAAGTAATAATAACCAACGTTATCTGCTGAAGAAGAGAAAAACTCCGACAAAAACGTTGTACCAAAATGATGATGATAATAATAAGAAAAACAAAAGAACTTCGTCGAAACCTTTTTGCCAAATTGATGATAAAAATAATAAGAAAACGCCGACAAACATTTTCGTAAAGTTTAATATTAATTATCTCTCTCTCTCTCTTTCTCTCTCTCTCTCTCTCTCTCTCTCTATATATATATATATATGTTGAGATATTTGTCAATTAATTGAGCAGTGACATTTGACTTCGAAGTTTCGTGAAGGCATTATTGTCAGAGGACATCTTCAGGGCTTTCCTTCGTCTGCGATATCGTCTTTGATATCGAGTATTTCCTGACTTTTTTCCTGGTTCAATGAAATATGTGGCAAAATTGGGGTTATGATCTCCCTTTAGCCCCAGTTTTGTGACATTATTATCTCTCTTTAGATATGTATTCACGTGACACTTTTATAAGGTCATACCGAATTAAATAAAATCAACATTCACTTCCTACCGAACTTCTTTTTCTTTTATGTGTCATGTCCTTTCAGGACGTGGCGATCATGGCTTTCCACATCTCCCTGTCCCTGGTGGCTCTTAGCACACTTTCTCCTGTTGCACCATGCAACCCTCGTTCTGTCACCCACCTGATCAGGTCCTTCAAATATGTTATCCGCTGCTTTCCCCTGTCTCTTTTTCTCTCTATCTGGCCTGTTTGTAACAGGTTCTCCAAGCCCTCCTTCCTCATTGCATGTCCCAGGAACTTTAGCTGTCTCTTCCTGGTGCTCAGTATTAATTTCCTTTTCGTCTTCATCCTTTACAAAACTTCGTCATTGTTCACATGCTCGGTCCATGTTATCCGCAGCATCCTTCTGTAGAACCACATTTTAGATGCTTCAAGTTTTGTCTTCATCTTCGAAGATATTGTCCAACATTCACTGCCATCTTGAAGAATCGACATTACATAGCAATCCAGTACTCTCCTCTCTGTTTCTAGTTAAATTGTCCTGTTTCTTAATACTTTACTCAACTTCTGGAATGCCTCTTTCGGCATGCCAATTCGACTTCGGATCTCAGTGTCGCACTTTCCGTTTTCTGTTAGAACACTTCCTAGGTATTTAAATTTCTGTACCTGCTTGATTTTAAAGTCCCTCACCTACACGGAAAACATGGCTGTGGATAGTAGTATGGTAGGAAGTGATTTCAGCGACTTGCTTTCTTTTTGCTTTTGTTGCACATATACACGCTTTGAAACATCTTGATATCAGTTGTACGAAAACATGGTCTATTTAGTCACATTTTGTTTTCGTTGTCTTTCACTCGTATTTCAGATGTCTTTTTTGTACTTCCTTGAAAATGCCTATGGCATATTTCACAACTGAAATAAGATTTCAACAAATAAGTAAAAAGTATTAGGTACCCCCCCCCCAAATCGCTGAAAAACAGCATAGTCTGAAGGAAAAGGCCTCAAACTAGATAAAAACAAAGTTTTCTCAGCAAAATGTTTATGCTATCATGAAGAGAATAGATCAAATTATTTTTTAATTATTTTTAAAAAATATTTTTAATTGTTTCTAACAGGTTCATTTAGTGGTAGAAAATCTTTTTTTCTCTCGTCAGAAAGACACATTAATTTGGAAATTCTTGCAAAAATCAAATAATGGTGAGATTATGATGAAAATTTCAGAACTTATTCATAATTGACTGAAATCAGTTTTGAAATAATTATTTTTAGAAAATATTGGTAAAAACATTTTCTTTTTACATATGTTACCCTCATCACCAATTAATTTCCAGAATTGTCGAAAAATGCGACTAGGTCTCAACATATAGATAATTTTAATTAAATTAAAATACTTATAATAAGTGTTTTCAAGGTGATTAAAATTCCCCATGAATATTTACCGTATGTTTAATTCAATAAATTTAATTTAAAACCCGTTGTATTTGTCGTGCAAGTAAATCGGACTTTATCATGGGAATATAATCAAAGAAAGAAAATAATTGAAACCCAGGCTCCCAAAAGGAATGGCAATGTGGAAAAAGAAGAAAATAAAATTGAGCTTTGAAGCTGTTTTGACTCACCGTTTAAGGTGACAGCTTTGATCACACCACTGAGTAGTTGATTGTTGTTGACTATATTTAATAAATGAAAGGCAAAGAAATAGCCATGGGAAACAGTGCCACCTATTGAGAGTGTCACGAACATCTGTGGATAAAAAAAGAAAGATAAATACATAATTTATATTCATTCATTAGTGAAGACATTAGAATGAAATTCAATTTGAGTAAATGTGCTAAATCTACAGTTTTACAAGGATAGATACATCCTTAATTAGCTTAGGCCCTGCTGTAACAATAAAAGATTTAGAGCCAGAAGAAGCTTATAAATACCTAGGTGTAAATGGGAGTGAAAGAATTCACCATAAAAAAATGAAAGAAATAGTGCGTAAAGAGTACTATAGAAGGCTACGAGTGATATTAAAAACTGAATTGGATTCTCAGAACAGAATTATGGTCATTAATAGCCTTGCCATCCCAGTTGTCCAATATAGTTTCAACATCTTAAACTGGACTCTGAACGACATCAGACGAATGGATTCTAAAACAACAAAGCTTCTTTCTAAGCATAAGATGCATCATCCAAAGGCTGATGTAGACCGTCTATACATACCCCGTAAAGAAGGTGGAAGAGTCTTATTCAGCGAGAATTGTCATAAAAGACAACAACTATTGGCTTACTAACATACATAGAACCAACAAAGGACTGGATGATACAATTAGTAAGGCAACATAAAGAAAGAAGGCAGTAAATACAAACAAGATTTACAGTTAGTAGATTCTGTAGAAAAACAAAACAGAAGCCAAGAACCAACACTATTGCGGCAAAAAATATGAAAAAAAAAAGCCAAGGATAAAGCTCGTGAACAGATGAAACAAACCTCTGCATGGCCAATATCCAGAACGTGCCAAATATCCAATGTTGATAAAGTTAATACTCATCGATGGTTACGTGCATCTGGATTAAAGTCTGAGACTGAAGGCTTTATTCTTGCAGCGCAAGACCAAAGTATTTTCATTAAGAACTTTCAGGCAAATATTATACATAATAATGTGGATCCAAAATGCAGGTTCGGTGACAAATACCAAGAAACAATACACCATCTAATCTCAGGATGTTCTGTACTTGCCCCAAATGAATATAAAAATCGTCACGATAGAGTGGGGCAAAATTTATACTGGACACTGTATCGCCCGGTTCACACTCCACCCACGTCTATTGAGCAGGTTAAGAGGCTCATCCCTTGTTCCCTGTTTAGGATGTGGTTTCCGGCTTTCTCTTTTCCAATCTTTTCACTCTTTTCTTTTTTGTTTTTTTTCAATTGGAGTAGATAGACTAAACAATCGCCTGGTTCACACTCCACCCACGTCTATTGAACAGGTGAAGAGGCTCATCCCTTGTTCCCTGTTTAGGATATGGTTTCCAGCTTTCTCTTTTCCAATCTTTTCACTCTTTTCTTTTTTTTTTTCAATTGGAGTAGATAGACTAAACTATCGCCCGGTTTACACTCCGCCCACGTCTACTGAACAGGTGAAGAGGCTCATCCCTTGTTCCCTGTTTAGGATGTGGTTTCCGGCTTTCTCTTTTCCAATCTTTTCACTCTTTTCTTTTTTGTTTTTTTCAATTGGAGTAGATAGACTAAACTATCGTCCGGTTTACACTCCGCCCACATCTACTGAACAGGTGAAGAGGCTCATCTCTTGTTCCCTGTTTAGGATGTGGTTTCCGGCTTTCTCTTTTCTAATCTTTTCAATCTTTTCTTTTTTCTTTTTTGTTTTTTTTCAATTGGAGTAGATAGACTAAACTATCGCCTGGTTCACACTCCACCCACGTCTATTGACCAGGGGAAGACGCTCATCCCTTGTTCCCTGATTAGGATGTGGTTCCCGGCTTTCTCTTTTCTAATCTTTTCACTCTTACATAGCCCCCTGCGCTTCAGTGGCGTTACCGCCTTGCTCGGGGTGATATGATTAAAAAAAAAACTCTTTGGAAAATATGTAAACAAACACTGCTATGATCATCATCCAGCACCAGTTACAGAAATAGAAGATGTCACCATTCTATGGGATTACACCATCTACACAGACAGAAAAACTGAAGCAAATAGGCCGGACATTATTATTAAAAGCGAAAAAGAAAAAAAACTTGCTTATTAATTGATATGGCTTGTCCAGCAGATTGTAACATAGCAACCAAGGAATTCGAAAAACTGTGAAAATATAAGAACCTGGAAATTGAAATAGAAAAGAATGTGGAAATTGAAAACAAGTATCGTGCCAGTGAGAGTAGGTGCACTTGGAATGATAAAAAATGGAACGAAACACATTGAAACAATCCCTGGAAACCCCAGCTTAAGAGATATACAAAAAAAATGTCTTGTTAAGTACAGCCCACACACTAAAGTGAACTTTGTCTATGTAACGCTAGGGATGATAGGGGAGATATGCAAAAACATGAAATGGAGACATAACAACACACCACTACCTGCCTAAAGTCTTCCTGCAGATTTGGTAGGTAGTGCGACCATAGCAGAAATCGATTTATAATAACAAATGACATAATAATAATAAAACAGTTAAAAACCCGAAAAAGTCGAATGAGATTTAAAACTGCTTGTTAATATACTCGTGAGTTTAATTCTCAAACCAGACATTAATATATACGCAAGTAGTTCAAAACAATAAGCAACCTAAAATGGATAAATATATTTGTCAGAATTAACTGATATATTATATTCCTTAGTATAGAAAAGAAAGTGAATATATTGACAAAATAGTCCAACTCGAAATTTAGAGTATTTGATGGACACCTGAAGAAGAACTGGTGTGTATAATTCTTGAAACATTGTGCCGAACACGACGACGACATTACACTGAAGAGATTAAGTAATAATAATAATAATAATAATAATAATAATAATTTCTAATTTTAGAAAGTAAAAAGAAATGAGTGTAACATTGTACACACTTGTAGGGATAAGAAATTAAGAACAAAAACATTTTGGAAAAACCCAACTAAGAAAAATTCACAAGTCAGTGTGAAAAGCTGATTGGGTAATAAACAGCAAATTTATAAATGACGTATTTTCACGCCTAGATGTGAAAAGGCTTTGCTGGAACCGGCATCATGAGAAGCTTGACTATAAAAACTACGACGCTAACCTGTCAAAGGCAGTCGACATGGGAGTTGTTAGCTGACGACCTCGTGGCAATGTAACGAGAGAAAATTCAAGAAGCCGACCCGGACACAGGGCACGTCACAGTTTCATTCGACCTCTTCTTCCAATTCTCTTTTTGCTTTTTCACTTCACGCCAAGAACAAATAAACACGTTAAGTACAACTTCTTTATTTGTTTTGCCTTCTCTTTCTCTCTCAACCTGTCGTGACCTACTAAAAAGAGGAAGGAACAAAGACTTTACTTTCCGCTACGACACAACCATGTACTCTAAACTTCTGCAAACATTTTTAATACCCACATTATTACTATGAACATTTTCTACAACTCTTGATACCCTAAACTTTCTAATTGCACGTTCATTTCTACAACTTGTTTTATTCTTTCTTTAAATAAATTTCGAATTTAAAATGCAAAATGTATATTTTATTCTTTCACTATTTCGCACTATTCCACACATTCCATCCTGCCGACAACCAACCTTCTGATGAAAACCTTCTGATAATTCTGATGATAATTCTGCATAAATCCTGTAAGGTTAAGTCTGACACAAGGCCGAATCAAAGGAACATTAACCATCTCCCTACGCTACAGTATCTCTCTCTCTCTCTCTCTCTCTCACACACACACACATACACACACACGTATATAATAATGTCAAGGTTCTTACTATTATTATTATTATTGATGTGTTCAAGCCTCTGCTCGTGCTTACATTCAAGAAGTACTTTCATTCTCAACATGTGGGTGGAATGGCTGAGAAAAATTCTAGACTTAACTAAGAAAATCAGAAACGATTTGTGTTTTAGACATTTTATGGTAAATTTTTGTTTTGTTCCCCGAAGGCCTTTATCCCTTCAAATCTTTCCAAAACATCCTTATTTCCGTGCAAATGTATATGCTGAACGCAAATCGATAATTGTTTATTGAAGAAACCTACCTTTTTTCATGATATCGGCCAGAAATTTATCGGACTATATCTCACCCCTTACCACTGTATTTATATCTGATTCACCGTTGAATGACATGATGCGTAGGATACTTATTTCGGCCGATTTACTCCTGTTGAACAATTACTCCGTGATTTGTTAGGTTTCGGAACTCATTTTCCGCGTACTAATTGGAAAAAAGACCGAAAAATCGTAACACGACGCGTTAATTCAGTCTGCAGTTAATAACATTTTTGAACCATGGTTACGGGGTGAGATAAACAGCGACAAGAAGTTCCATATTTTTCTGCTCAATAAAATGAAAAAAAGGTAGGTTTCTTCAATAAGCAACTACCGATTTGAGTTCAGCATATACATTTGCACAGAAATAAGGATGTTTTAGAAAAAAATGAAGGGGTAAAGGCCTTCGGGGAACAAAAGGAAAATTTACCCATTCTATCGCCCGGTTTACATTTCTCCCTCTTCTTTTGGACAGAAGTAAAGGCGCACACCTTGTTTCCTGTTTATGAAGGGGTTCCCGATTTCTTTTCTTTCCTCTGGCCCTAGTCCTAGATCTGTCGCATGCTTTTTGCAGTGTTTGTGGATGGTGGTAACGTCTCTTTATTGTGAGGGTACCGGGTTGGCAGTTTCCTGGTTGCTGCTTCCGACTGGTAGTTAGGAGCCCGAACTGTGAAACCAATAAATTATAAACGCAAATTCTACTCCATCAGCCTCTTTTCTCGCCTGTAGAATTCCTTTCCATTTACTTCCTTCCCCGACAGCTACAATCTCCAAGAATTTAAGTGTAAAGTCAATAGTCATCTCCTATCTCACTAACCTGTATCCTCTCTCTCTCTCTCTCATGCTCCTTTCTCTATCCACTCCACTCTCATCAATATTCTCATCCTTCTCTTACCCACTTCCTGACAACCCCTATAGCCTGTCATTCTTTCTCATAACTTTCCTCCTATGTAACTCCTTGCAAAACAATGGCAGTAAAATGCCTTGCTTGGGGCGATATGATTATAAAAAAAATATTAGCAGGGTTGTTGGTCGTGTTTTGGCCGAATACTTTTCAGCATCTTCTGGCTTTTATTTTTGGTAAAATATAGAAGAAGTCACATTTCAAAGAGCAACACGAAAAAGTCATATTAGTGGCTTACCAAATAAAAGAATGTGACAACACTGAAGAATTTGCATTCTAACTTTGACACGTGCTTCTTTTTCTTATCCTCTTCCTCTTCCTGGTTTTTCTTTTTCACAGAAAGTTTCCTGCATAAAAAAAAATTAAAAAAAAATGGTATTTCATGGAATATTTTTCTCAAGCAAAACCGTACCGACGCCGGTACAAAGAACTCGTCTCAATGCAACCTTATAAACAAATGCGATTAGTTCAATAACAAGGAAAGAAAATAATTAGAATAAAATAATAAATAATTAGGAAAAATAATTAATTAATTAAATTAATTAATAAATAATAAATAATTAGGGAAATTAATTAATTAATTAAATTAATTAATTAATAATAAATAATTAGAATAAAGAAGGAAAGGGGAAAAAATTAGTTTGATAACAGGAAAGGGAAAACCATTTAACATTATTTTTTCGTTTATTGAACAGCCGCCATATTGAAAATAACACAGTATTTACATTATTCGGACTATTGTCCTCTTCTTTGTTGCCATTTGTACAACGCTTAATAATAGATCATTCTATTTGTCTATATTTCTGAGAAGAGGTAGTATTTACAGTATTTACATTATTCGGACTATTGTCCTAATCTTTGTTGCTATTTGTACGACGTTTAATAATAGATCATTCTATTTGTCTATATTTCTGAGATGAGGTATTATTTACAGTATTTACATCATTCGGACTATTGTCCTCATCTTTGTTGCCATTTGGACGACGTTTAATAATAGATCATTCTATTTGTCTATATTTCTGAGATGAGGTAGTATTTACAGTATTTACATTATTCGGACTATTGTCCTAATCTTTGTTGCTATTTGTACGACGTTTAATAATAGATCATTCTATTTGTCTATATTTCTGAGATGAGGTATTATTTACAGTATTTACATCATTCGGACTATTGTCCTCATCTTTGTTGCCATTTGGACGACGTTTAATAATAGATCATTCTATTTGTCTATATTTCTGAGATGAGGTAGTATTTACAGTATTTACATTATTCGGACTATTGTCCTAATCTTTGTTGCTATTTGTACGACGTTTAATAATAGATCATTCTATTTATCTATATTTCTGAGATGAGGTAGTATTTACAGTATTTACATTATTCGGACTATTGTTCTCATCTTTGTTGCTATTTGTACGACGTTTCGGTCGTTGTACGCTCCAGCCTTCTTCAGGTGCTAAGAATTTCGAACCCAGCCCTTTATTACAATCACTGGGGTATATGAACTCCACTCCTTGCGTAGTAGTAATATCACGATTGGAAGTCATGAGTTATCTCCCTCTAACCCTGCAAGTTACTTGTTAAGGACATATATGGCCCAGTGGATATAGACGTTGGTTAGTTCCTGTGACTTGACCCAAAGATTTGTGAGTTCAATACCAGGCTACGGCAGTGGTGATCAAGTAATCATACCGATAACATCAAAATTTACCTTCCTGACAAGGTGAGATTCGAACCTTTCTAACAAATCGACGATGAGATTCGAACCCGGGCTTCATGGCTAGAAAGCAAACGTTCTAACCACTCGCCCACTTTATGTCCGTTAAATAAAGCGTGTTCTAAGAACCTGTTGAAATGGCTATTCACCAAATGTAAAATTTAAATTTACATATGAAATAAATATAACCCGGATATAAGAGACCCTGATATAAGATAGACCCGAATATAAGAGATGTTTTCACTGGTCCCAAATTAGAGCCTGTAGTAATGTATGTAAAATAAACCAAACCCGGATAAAAGAAACCCCCAGCTATAAGAGAACCTGTATCATGTCCCGACAACTCTCTTATATCAGGGTTACACTGTATCTATTAAGTAAATTAAATTTACATCGAGTTCTTTTTTGGATCAGTTTTAATATTTAACCTAATATCCTAATAAGGATCCATTGGGATTATTTACCAAATCTTCTGGGTTCACTACAACTATATATATATATATATATTATAACCCGGATATAAGAGAGTTATCAGGACAGGATAAGCGTTCTCCTATATCCGGGATTCTCTTACAATACGAGTTTCTCTTATACCCGGGTTTGGTCTATTTTATATACATTACCACAGGCTCTAATTTGGGACCAAAGAAAATATCTTATATCAGGGTCTCTTATATCCGGGTTATACTTATATATATATGAAATGATTTGTTTGAACAATATTTTTTGATCGATACTCGTATTTAAGTATATATTCTTTTTTAAACTCAAACAGTATTATGTATTTATTTCTACAGGTCTACTGATTATTTACGAAAATGTGTGTCATTCTGCAGGATTCGAACCTGCGACACATATCCACATAGGAGAAGCCACCATGTGATCTGACGCCTCTTAGACCTCTCGACCACGAATGACGATCAGTCTAAACGAAGTTAAATTTAGTCTAAAACACAATTTTCGAATTCATCGTAATAACCATCTCTGCCCTGAAATATATCGTCATGTCAACAAATGTAAAGATGTTACGGAAATTAACGAAGATTAACAAAACTTGGTTATAAACAACCGACAATTTGAAATGATTTGTTTGAACATTATTTTTTTTATTGACACTATATATATATATATATATATATATATATCAAAGAATGAAACACCCACCATTTACTTGCTACCTAGGTTTCGACCACGCTGGTCTCTTCAGGTGGATCTTTTGCTGATGAGACCGGCGTGGTCGAAACCTAGGCAGCAAGTAAATGGTGTGTGTTCCGTTCTTCGATGTATTGTTTGGTCTGCATATTCAGTTTATTTGTTTGGATTGTGCACTGAGCACTTTTTTTACCTACGGTCTGCTGGCTCAACCACTAACTGTTTTACTGATATCTATCTATATATATATATATAACATAGTCATGATCCACGTATACTGTCTTAATATGTATAAGAAAAATTATTAAAATGTTGTGAGTTTAAAAATGTATTTTTTCGACAGTATTTGTTTATTTGTTTACTAATAGACTCCGATTTTAGTTCTACACACACATGCAGCAAGAAAGAAAAATACTGGATTTTAAAATTAAATACACACAAGCTAGGGTTAAATAGGGACTTAGGTGTGTTGAATCTTTACAAATATTTCAATAGCTAAACTTTTTTAGATACATTAAAAATTTTTTTTATCTAAAACAAAATTTATAAGTATTATTAAAGATAGGTTTACTTTTACAAATAATTAAAAAAAAATCTTTCGCTTTCAGCGTCACTTGATGTAGCCAAACTCTCTGCACAGACGCGTCACGTGATGTAAACAAACGCGTCACGTGATGTAAACAGACTCTCTCCACAGACGCTCCCGCGAAATACGTTTCTAATTTGAATTTTAAAATCATTTGTTTCTGATGAAGGACCGAGGACGGTCTGAAATATAAAGTATAATAATAGAAATAAACAAATACTGTCAAAAAATACATTTTTAAACTCACAACTTTTTAATAATATATATATATATATATATATATATATATATATATATATATATATTAAAAAAGGATTAATTCAAAGATAATATTTTATTAAATGGAGCTCTCTTCCTGTATCATTTTTTAATATTAAAATAAAATTTTTAGTATTAATTAGGATCGGGTTTTTGGAATTTACCTTCCTGCTTTTTTCCTTTGGATTGAAGTATCTGAATTAAAATATATATATATTTATTTGTGTGTGTGTGTGTGTGTGTGTGTGTGTGTGTGTGTGTGTGTGAGAGAGAGAGAGAGATAGAGAGAGAGAGAGAGAGAGAGAGAGAGAGATTAAATAAATTGCAAACCTTATCTTTGCTTATTTTTAATAAAATCCGTTCGTACTGACGGATAATCTTTCTGAGGGCACGTTTTTCTTTTTTAGAACTTTTTCGATTTTGGCCGGTGTATCTACCAAAGAAAAAGTTTATAATCATCCCAGCTTACAACACCTGGTATTCCTAAGCGGTCATCCATTTCGCTCAGCCAAGCTTGCCGTTGCTTAACTTTGGTGATCATACGATAATCGATGTTTCAACGTGATATGGCCGAGAACCACACAACACTCAGATCCAAGCTTACAGCACCTGGTATTCTCAAGCGGTCACCCATCTAGGTACTGACCGGGCTCGGCGTTGCTTAACTTCGGTGATCGTACGAGAACTAATGTTTCAACGTGGTAAGACCATGTGTGTGGGTAAGACCATGTGTGTGGGTATGTGTGTGTACGGAAAAGGGTTGCCTGGGAAATAGATTTCTAGGAAGCAGATATTATTTCATTACTATAAATTGCCAAGAAGAGTCGTATGGAGGGCATTATAGAGGATGGACAAAATTTGTAGCTGATGAGAAGTACTCAAGTCGGTATCTGATCAGTATCGGCTAGGTCACCATGGAGAGCGGGTAAAAGCAGGTTGAAAGACCCGAAACTCCTAATGAACCTCGGCTAGAAACATCACCGATGATGTGTACTGAAGCATCACATATACAAATCTACCATCCGCCCGTGTATTGAATATTGCTGCCATATCTGGTCGGGTGCCCCTGCTGCTCTCCTTGGGCTTCTTGACAAAATACAAAGGAGGATCTGTAACGTGGTTGATACTGACTTGGCAGACCGGCTGCAACCACTCTCTCACCGGCGTGATGTGGCTTCCCTGTGCCTCTTCTACAAGTACTTTCATGGCTACTGATCCGATGAGCTTAGATCACTGGTGCCGCCTAAGCACGAATTCACACGAGATACTAGATTAGCAACTAGGTCCCACCATTTTACAGTTAAACAAATAAGATGTAACCGTAAATTCTACTCCAACAGCTTCTTTTCTCGCGCTTCCCGCCTGTGGAACTCCCTTCCACAAGTCTGCTTTCCCGACAGCTACAATCTCCAGGTGTTTAAATGTAGGGTCAATAGGCACCTCCTATCACACTAACTCCCAATTATTCTCAGAACACTATCATCTACCCAACCCTCATTCTCGGTATCCTTACCCGCCTATCACCCACCCTCTGACATTTCCTATATTCAACCATCCTTTCTCCACTCTATGTATCCCCCTGCGCAGTAGTGGCAGTGACATGCCTTGCTCGGGGTGAAACGCTTAGGAAAAAAAAAAATATATATATATTTTACGAAAGCAAAAGGAAATGGCATTTAATTTTTTTTTTTAATAAAAATGGAAATAAAATGAAATATTAAAAAGTAACATCGAGAAAGACGGATAAAAAAATCTCTTTAAAGAGAAACACTCACTTGAAGAATATAACCGCGTTCTTAGGATTTGGAAGACTCGGATGGTTACACACAAAGTAACTTATAAGCACCAGCATCGAAAAGAAATTGTGCATCCCACCCATCACATAGATGGCGATCGTATACTGCTCTTGGGTAAGCGTTGTTATATCAGGCTCGTGACTGTAGAAAAAAAAAATTGTAATAGTAATAATAATGAAGTATTTATAAACTAGAATGCCGGTCCAAATATTGAATTATAATATTTACTATTATGTTTGTATAGACCAGGGGTTCCCAAATTTTTCTGCCCACTTTCGCATACCACCGTCCACCTGTATAGTAAATATTTAAAATCATAGCAAAATTGCTCAATAAAAGTTTGTTACTGGTTCTTAAACTGACTTTATGATGTAGTAAAAAATATCAAAGGGAGGTAACAAATAATTTACACTTGACTTATGCGGCGGCTCCTGTTGCTGCTACAACATAAAAAGAACGAATGAAAGCAAATTTAACAATTGAAAACATAATATATAATTTAGTTTTATAGTCAAGCTTAGTTTTATCGTTAGGGTTTATATGCAAGTGTTGACAAAAATCTAAATCATTTTTTGTTCATAATTCAGTCAGTGAATTGCCATACGAGATACACGCTTGGGTGATCATATCTTTTTCGAAACATGACTGACCAGGCAGAAGATTTTCTCGTAGTAGGTTGCCATTGCTTTCTGCGGTAGACTGGTTGCCAGCCAAGGCTATAGAACCCAATTTTTCCTGCTGTTTAACTCATAGTTAAATGAAGAAGAGATAGATTATATTACATTATTACATTAAGTATAATTAATAGGGGATCAATTTATAACTTCATAATAATAGAAAACCGGTCCCCCACTTTATGCCCAATAGAAGCCTTACTCATGTTTCCAACTATTATATTCAGTCAGTCAGTGAATTGCCATATGAGATACACACTTATGCGATCATATCTTCGAGACATGACTGACTGGGCAGAAGATTATCCTGCAGTAGGTTGCCATTGCTATCTGTGGTAGATTGGTTGCCAGCCAAGGCTATAGAACTCAAATTGTCCTGCCATTTAACTCATAGCTAAATGAAGAAATGATAGATTATATTACATTATTATATTAAGTATATTTAGTAGGGGATCAGTTTATTACTCCATAACAATAGAAAACCGTTCCCTCACTTTATGCTTAGTAGAAGTTTTAATTATGTTTCCAACTATTATATTCAGTCAATCTGTGAATTGCCATACGGGATACACTCTTGGGCGACCATATCTTCGAGACATGACTGACCAGGCAGGAGATTTTCCTGCAGTAGGTTGTCATTACTTTCTGCGGTAGACTGGTTGCCAACCAAGGCTTTAGAACCCAATCTGCCCTGCCATTTAACTCATACCTGGAGAGAGACGAGATAGATTATATTGCATTATTATATTAAGTATAATTACTGGGGGATCAGTTTATTACTTCATAACAATAGAAAAACGATCCCCCATTTTATGCCCAGTAGAAGTTTTAATTATATTTCCAACTATTACATTCAGTCAGTCAGTTAAGTGCCATACGTGATACACGTTTTGGGTGATCATGTCTCGCAAGAGACATGACTGACTGGGCAGAAGATTATCTCGCAGTAGGTTGCTATTACTTTATGTGGTAGACTGGTTGCCAGCCAATGCTATAGAACCCAATTTGTTTTATTATTTGACCCATAACTGGAGGGAAGAGACGGATTTATACCTTTCCTAAGAGTATTTGTGTGTAAGTGAATGCAAGGAATTCAACTTCCGAGCCGATATTCACTGCACCACCATGCTACATTATTTACATTTATGAAAACAAACTTCTTTGTTTTGTTCATCACTAGAGTCACATTGCCTTTGTCAGCTGATAGTATGATGAGGTTGCTATTCCTCTGTAAGATTTTGATTGCCAGCCTCTTCGATATTCTCAGCGTTTGCACTTTTGTACACTCTGGCCTTCATCAAGATCTGTTTGTCTTGCTGAAACAATGTATTATAACTAATTACATTGCTCAGACTGTTGTCTTCATATTTACTGCCATATTCACGAAGTTTTGGCCATGTAACTTTTAATTTCAGGAAGTATTTTCTTTAAATTTAGAAGAATTTATTAAAAATATTACAGCCAAATATATCAACATGAATTGTTTCTGGGAGGGAAAAGATAATTTAATTGGCATTCCTCTTCCAACCAGTAGTTTTTAGTTTTCTCTCTGAATAGACTCAGTCAATTGCCTATGTTCAAACAGATGAAGTTGATTCTTGTGTCATTTGATTTCCCAGGGCTGCTTTGCATATCAACTTTGAACGCCACTGCAAGAAACTTTTTGACAAAACGTCGTGTTAAAAACTGACAATGAAGAGGAACTCAGTCCTTTTCTAATGGTGTTCGCAGCTCTCCTTGCCCTCCTTTGGATCTTCTGTGCTGTCTTTAAAATGTTTTCTGAAGAAACTCGCAAATAGCACTTCAAGGTTAAATAGTGTCAACTTTTCAAAGAAAATTGTAAAATGGGGTTTTCTCTTCAATTTACAATGTTTGTATATAGATGAGCTGAATATCTGCATTTATACACACACACACAAACTTATGAGGAGGGTGAACATATGTATAGTATTATTATTCAGGTGTTAATAAAACAGTGCTCAATGTATGAGCAGAGTTATATTATATATTTAAATTTTTAATCTTGTTAATAAAATAGCAGTAACTTTATAAGCTTTAATACCCATGAACATCGAGTGAACTTAAATTCAAATCTATTAAACTGTCAGTTTGAAATATGCACCTAATGATTGTATAACGTACAAAATTCCGAGTCGTGCCATATATATATATATATATATATATATATATATATATATATATATATTAATAAATATACATATTATCCTACGTCTATGGCACGACTCGGAATTTTGTTCCTCCAATGTATAGTCAACTTTTGATTAGACTTTTTAGTGATAGTATTGCATGACAAATGAGTATATTAGTACATCCCATAATAATTTTATTAGTACATCCCATAATAATTTTATTAGTACATCCCATAATAATTTTATTAGTACATCCCATAATAATTGTTATATAAATGGAACACACTGTAATGAAAAGCCAGCCACACTTCAGGTACAGTGTGTGTCTGATGTGTAGTGCATGTTCTAGATCAGATGTGCTACTGCCACTCGGTGGCTTCCCACTTTTATTCTCACTGTTCCCCGGATCTTTTCACCGCTTTCTTTGGGAATACCTGCTTTAGATGAAGATGTTTAAACAAAGTTATTGAAATGAAAATTCCTGATTAAAAATCACTCTAGATGCAGATCCTTAGTCCCTCGGGGCTGACAGATGCCATATCTCTTACGGCCGTGGTGAAGATAAGTAAGTTTTTCACATTGGGGCTAATCATCAGTGGCCGTGCCCTCAACATCCGATATTTATTTTAAAGGCTGGCATACTCCCCCCATTAATTTGCGCAACACAGTTTTCTTGCACGATTTTTCTTCTTTTGGTCTTGTAATATACTGAGTTAAGTTTAATATTTCAACCAAAAAATGGTTAGAAATCTGGACGTACTTGTAGATTTCAGCAGTTAATGTGGAATTTCCTTTCTGAAGAGAAGCTTTTGCATTCCAGGTAACTAACATCATTATGTTGATAGCGAAGCTAAGCACTGTTACCATGTGGTTCCAGAAGAGCCTGCAACGAAAGAATTGATAAAAGCCAAATTAGATAACGATTCTGACGTTTCTGACTATCATGTAATCTAAAATTGGAAGAAGAAAGCGAAGAAATAAAAATATAAGAGAGAGAGAGAGAGAGGGGGGGAGAGATAGAGAGAGAGAGGGTGAGGGTGAGATAGATAGATAGAGAGAGTGAGAGGGAGGGAGAGATAGATAGATAGATAGATAGAAAGGGAGGGAGAGAGATAGATAGAGAGAGAGAGGGAGGGAGATAGATAGATAGAGAGAGATAGGGAGGGAGGGATAGATAGATAGAGAGAGAGAGAGAGGGAGAGGGAGAGATAGATAGATAGATAGAGAGAGAGAGGGAGGGATAGATAGATAGAGAGAGAGAGAGAACAGAAATAAACTGAGGATGCATATAAAAAATATAGAGAATATATAACGGTAACTAATATATATATATTGTTTTTAATCATCTCACTCCAAGCAAGACATTCTACTGCCACTGTTGCGCAGGGGGTTACATAGGGAAAAGTGATGAGAAAGAGTGGTTAGTTATAGGAAATGTCAGGAGGAGGGTAAAGACGGATGAGGATACCGAGGATGTGGGTGGAGTAGATGGAAAAAGAGCTTGAAAGAATGGATGCGAGTTAGTGTGATAGGAGATGTCTGTTGATCTTACATTTAAATTCCTGGAGATTGTAGCTGTCGGGGAAGCAAGTATATAGAAGGAAATTCCACAGGTGGGAAGTGCGTGAAAAGAAGCTGTTAGAGTAGAAATTGCGGTTACATTTTGTCGGTTTCACTGTAAAAATGTGGGACCTAGTTGCTGATCTAGTAGCTCGTGTAAATTCATACCTAGGTAGCACCAGTTGGTATCGATCACATTACAGATTCTCCGTTGGATTTTGTCAAGAACCCCGAGGTGAATAGCATGGGCACCCGAGCAGATATGGCAGCAATATTCAATACATGGGCGGATGGTAGATTTATATATGTGCAGGATGGATTCAGACGGTAAAAACTTCCTGGCCCTGCACAGTGAACCGACCTTCTTGGCAGCAGATTTAGCAATGGATTTGATATAGTCATTCCACTTGAGGTCCGCTGAGAGTGTGAGGCCAAGGAGGCGTAGTGTTTTACTCTCAGGGAGGCTAGCCTGTTCCATGCTAATGGCGGGTAGGAGCAAATGTCTATGATGGTTAATAGATAGTAGCTTCGTTTTGGTAAGCATTAAAATTTACGAGCCATTTCTTTCCTCAGTCCACCACGAATTGGAGGTCCTTTTCAAGCTTAGCAGCGAGGTTCGCTTTTTCAACTTCAGCAGATTTTTGATCGAGGCGAGAGTAAACGGTGGTGTCGTCGGCGTACATGCCTACTTGGGATCTTATATCATCGAGGAGATTGATAATGTAGATTGGGGAAGAAGAAAGCGAAGAAATATATATTCATATAGATAGGTATGACTTTGTGACTCTAGGTTTGACGCTCTTGTGATCGTCAGAAAAACTTATTAATTAAAAAAAATGGCTATATGTAGGGCTGCGTATATTGGTGTATTTTTGTGGAAGTGGGAGGAAAATTGGGAAAAGAATTTGTCGTCGTGACAAAGGCAGACATATATACACACTTGTGTACCCTTTGACGTACGCAGAGACACACATACACACGCGCCCGCCTAACGGGGCTCACACAGACATAACTATATGTGCGAACCATATGGGGCTAGGCATATATATGTATATGTGTGCCGTTGCGTACAAACATACGCATTTGGCTTTCACACACACACACACACACACACACACACACACACACACACACACACACACACACACATATATATATATATATTTTCTAAACATATGTTGTTAAATATAAGAGACAATGAATGTCTATTATGTTTAATCATGAGCCGTTCTAAACGTCGTATTTTTGCTTTAATTTCAGTTGAAAATAAAGACAAAAATTCTCCAACATTTGGATAATTATTTATTAGTTTTCTTCTAAGCTTATATATATATATATATATAGAAAGAGAGAGTACAGAAATAAAGTGAGGATAAATAAAAACAATATGGAGAACAAATGAGGGTAACTATATATATATATATATATATATATATATATATATATATATAAATTGCAAATATTGTGTTTGTTTATTTTTGATAAAATCCGTTCATACTCACGGATAATCTTTCGCGTATTATAATTGAAACATGTAAGAAATGAGCTGTGACATTAACAGATACTATAGCTTCATTATTAGGATTTTCCGTTTTTAGATGATTTGATGCTGTATTTGTTAGGTATGTATGGTGTAATTAATTGGTTAAGCATTTTAGTTAGTTGGTATATAGGAGTGGGTAACTGTGATAAAATAAGGCGAAGTGGAAAGTTAGGCCTGTGTGTTTTGATAGAACCATAAATGTATCCTGGTTTATAGTCTCTGATTATTTCGGTAAGTTTGGTAAGTCACCAAGAAAACAACAAAAATAGACTACAGATCCTCGAGGCTATATTCATTAAAAAGCTAAAACCGTCAATAAATAGAATCAGCTATGAATACTGTAGTAATGTCTTAAAATGTTTGTAAAAAGAACAGTTTTTCATGCTTTAAAACGTGCATGACCATGACATTACAACATATAAAAAAATTCCATTCTGGATAATTTTCACGTTCTAATGAACGCTAAGCAATTTGTCAACCATTATATATTACAGTAATTTTTAGCAACACAGTTTTGCGGTTATTTTTTGTTACCACAACTCACAACCTTGAAGATAATCTCGGAAGGAGATTGAAAGTACTTGGGAACATTGATAAATGAATGATAATAACATCTATCAATGTCAAAGCTCATTTCTAGCATCTTTCAATTATAATATTCGAAAGATTATCCGTGAGTATGAGCTGATTTTATTAAAAATAAGCAGACACAATGTTTGCAATTTATTTAATTGGACATATATATATATATATATATATATATATATATATATACACCAGGCCACATGCACAATCCTGTGAAATTCTCATTGAAAACACAACCATACTTAAACACGAAAACAGTAAACAAAAACTAAAAATACTCGAAGCTCTATATATAAAACAGTTGAAACCTAACTGAACAAAATTAACTATGAAATCTCCACACACATTCTCAAATGCCTATAATAGATAGCAGAAGCGATTGGTTATCCCAATGGCTTTCCATACTTAATACTTCTTGCCCTCACTCTCGTATGGTCATGTGAGACACCACAATTTGTTGTGCGATTTTCGCTTCCAGCATGCACGCACGTGTTTGCCAATCCTCCACACAAGCAAAATAGACGATCACTACTATCGTTCGTCCGCAAACTGCTCGTTACAACCAACATTATTTTCATCTTGGATAATGGCTGATTTAATCCGAAACCTCAGAAAGGATTAAATAAAACATGTATCAATATTGTGATTTTCTTACCTCTTTCAACGATAATGATATTAAGTTTATCAGATGATACGAAAAAAATTTACATAAAATAACTTGACAACACTTGTCTATATTATTTAATAAAACATGCATTAATGAAAAAATGCTGCCTAAATACACACACACACACACACACACACACACACACACACACTATATATATATATATATATATATATATATATATATATATATATATGTTTTAGTTCTACATGCTCACGCAGAAAGAAAGAAAAATACTGGATTTTAAAATTAAATACATACAGGCTAGGGTTAAATAGGGACTTAGGTGTTTTGAATCTGTATAAATAATTCAATAGTTAAACATTTTTTCGATACACTTAAAAAAATTTTCTTTAAAACAAAATTTATAAGTATTACTAAAGATAGGTTTACGTTTACAAGTATTAAGAAAATCTGTCAGTTTCTGTGTCACGTGATGTAAACAATCTCTCGGACAAACGCTCATCGCGAAAACGCTTCTAATTTAAATTTTAAAATCATTTGTTTCTGATGAAAGGCCGAGGACGGTCTGAAATATCAAATATAATAATAGAAATAAATAAATACTGTCAAAAAATACATTTTTAAACTTACAACTTTTTAGTAGTTTTTCCCATATATATATATATATATATATATATATATATATATATATATGTAAATAAAAAGACCAGAGGAATAATTATCTTTAGCCGACTTGTTTTCTCCTCTGAGGAAATTTATCAAGGCAAATGTAGGATTTATTTTGTTACACGTGTTTATACACAAAAGCAAGAATGTCATTGGTATATCGAGGTTTTTAAATTTGAGAACGTTCATGGATATTCATCAATTTGTTGAAAGGTTATTCAAAATATATGGTGCACACAAAGTGTCATAATTCAAAGTCTGATAAAAAAATTTTCAGTAAATGTATATTGTTTCAATTGTGATCAGATTGTTATGGTTTGGGATCGGCGTATGCGCTGTAAATATGAAATGATGGATTTAACTCTTTTCTTTTTTTGAACATATAGTGGTCGCATATGTTGGCATGGGAAAATTGTATTTCTTTCAGGCAGAGTGAGATTGGAATGAAACCGGGGCGTATATCTGTATTCTGATAAGATTCGATAGCGCCAATCTCGGGAATATTATTTCTGAGTAAATTACTTCCTCTTTTGATAAGTGTGGTATTTTTTAGATCAAAACTGTACTTGAATTTATTTCTATGTATGACTAGTGCACTGGATAAATTGTTATACTTAAGGTTCCTTTTGTGTTCAGAGACAAGTTTTCTCTAATGTATTGTGAGGAACAGTTTTGTCAATTTATGTGATATATATCTGCATTTGAAATATTATTGCTATAAGTGTTTTTAATTCTCATCATATCCATAATGGTTTTGAAAGTAAGTGGTTGTGATTTTATATATATATATATATATGTCATCCACAGACAGATTTGATTGCTGTATCACAGCTCATCAGTACGGTTAAGCATCCAGTTGCTTTTTACCCAGAATTGAAACCCGACCGAATTGGCGTCAGTCGGCGAGTCTACCTCTGAGCTATGGGCGCTCGGTGGAAGGAGGCAGCCTCTTTAGCGTGTATATTATCATTATACAAGACCAATACCTGAGAGTGTTCTAATTCATTGCTGATTGAACTATATATATATAATTATGAATTAATTGTACATTGTGACACAGAAATTCCTATGTTTCGACATAGATTCTCTTCATCAGGTAATGTTGTATTTTGGGTGTGAAAAATATAAATTTCCGTGTCGCAATGTACAACTAATTCATAATTATATCATGATATTAAGCTCTATAATATTTATTATATTGGCCACTGTTTATAATAAAATAAATGCCGGGGTACTGAAAATAGTAAAACCTTGGGTCCTCTTTAACTGGATTTATATACATATAAATATACTACCGGCCATAATTATTAGGCCACTCCAGTTTTTATAAAATTAAATGATGTATGTCATACTATTTTTAGTATTTATTGCCAAGTGAATAATTGTAAATGAAAATAGAATGGTTCTTTTGTTATTATTACTTTGCAAAATTTTACAAGGCAGCCAGGAAGCCTTTGCTTCGGCCAGCCAATAAGAAGAGACTAGCATGGGGAAGAGAGCACAAAAACTGGACACCAGAACAGTTCATTTGATGCACTTGTTATTGTGCAGTATTAACAAAAGAACCATTCTATTTTCATTTAGAATTATCCACTTGGCAATAAATACTAAAAATAATTTCTTTTAAAAAACTGGGGTGGCCTAATAATTATAACCGGTAGTGTGTGTGTGTGTGTGTGTGTGTGTACCAATTTTACTCTAATGTCTATAGGACAAAACCTGTCACATAAAAACATTTTATCGCCTTTTCATGTATATATATATATATATATATATATATATATATATATATATATATTATGAATTATATTTTAGAACATGTACATAACTTCTCTATATATAATCGCTACGAAGGCACGTCCGTTTCTGTATCGGGTACCGATGCTTCGTCAGGCGATGTGGTACTGGGAATCCTTTTCATTTTCATTTATTTCGTTTTGTTAGGGGTATTGGCTGGGGGGGGGGGTTGATATTGTGATATTTCGTTGACAGTTGGAATTTTTTGTGGAGAGTGTTAGTGTGTGTGTTGGTGGGTGTTAGCAAGATAATGGAGTCAGTCTGTGACCGATGGAATTTATTGGTGCGGATATTTTTTTGTTTATTTTTATTTTTGCAGAGTCTTTACAATCGGTGTAAGTTTGCATGTTTAATCTTAATATTGGGTTTAGGGAATGTGTTATTTGTCTTACATTTTTAATTTTTAATTTTTTATATCATTGTTTGGGAATCGCTTTCTCTATTCAATTTTTAATTTTGAATCTTTGATTTTTAATTAGATCATTTTTTGGAAATCATTTTCACTATTAAATTTGTAAGATTTAATTTTCTATTCTCATATAAATTTCTATTCTCATATCTAGTTTATATATGATTCGATTTATTATGGTTATGATTATGGTTATTAACCTTACTGTAATTTTATTTATGGTTATAAATCTTACTCTAATTATGGTTATGGTTATTAACCTCGCTCTAATTATGGTTATGGTTATTGGCCTTACTCTAATTATATTTATTGACCTCCATAATTATGGTCTTTAATTACTTTATAATTAATATTGATCAACATCAATCGTGGTTATTAACCTTACTTTATTAGTTAAAACTAATAATGGTTCTACACCACATTTTAATTCTTAACTTCTATTTTCATATCTATTCAATATGTAATTCATCTTATTTTGGTTATGGTTATGGTTATTAACCTTAATTAATCCTATTCTAATATTGGTTATTAACCTTACTCTAATTATGGTTATTAACTTTACTAATTTTAGCTATTAACCTTACTATTTTAATTAATCTTAATTAATACCGATTATGGTTACCAACCTTACTCTTTTAGTCAATACTAACTATGGTTATACACCTTATTTGTAGTTAATATTAAACCCTGTAAATTTTTTTTTATATATACACATATGTATATATACAGCTATATGTATGGGTCATATTCTTGGCTCTTGTAGTGTTTTTTTAGCATGATTGTAATGTTAGCTCTCTGATGTGCTTGCAGTTTACTGTGACTTCATGCCTCTGGTTTAAAAGCTTGTTGTTGTTGTTGTTCTTCTTCTATGTGCCCTGTCCCTTCAGGACGTAGGCGATCATGGATCTCCACGTCTCCCTATCCCTTGTGGCTCTTAGTATGTTTGCTCCTGTTGCTCCTGGCAACCCCCGTTCCATCATCCACCTGATCAGACCCTGCAAATATGTTATCCGCTGCCTTCCTCTGTCTCTCCTTCCTTCTATCTGTCCAGTCAGTATCAGGTTCTCCAGGCTCTCCTTCCTCATTGCATGTCCCAGGAACTTCAGTTGTCTCTTCCTGATGCTCAGCATCAATTTCCTTTTTGTTGACATTCTTTCTAACACTTCGTCGTTGCTTGTATGCTCAGTCCACGATATCCGAAGCATCCTTCTGTAGAACCACATTTCGGCCGCTTCCAGTTTTGTCCTCATTTTCGATGATATTGTCCAGCATTCACAGCCATATTGAAGAACTGACATCACGTAGCAGTCTAGCACTCTTTTCTTCGTTTCTATTGAGATCTTCCTGTGTGTTAGTATTTTGCTCATCTTCTGGAACGCGTCCTTTGCCATGCCAATTCGCCTTCGGATCTCCGTGTCGCACTTTCCATCTCCTGTTAGAACACTTCCTAGGTACTTAAATTCTTGGACTTGTTTGATTCTGTTATCCCCCACCTGTATTTGGCATTTTGGGTTGTATCTTTTGCTGATGACCATGCACTCAGTTTTCTTAAAGTTTATTTGTAGTCCCTTCTTGTCACTCTCCACTGCTACTTTCTGTATGAGATCTTGCAGTTTCATTTCCGTGTCCGCAATCAGTACTGTATCGTCCGCGTATCTTATGTTGTTCAGGTTGTGGCCTGGTGTGTCATCTAGGGTCCTCAAAATATTCTCGCTGTATAGGTTGAACAAATCCGGTGAAAAGACACATCCTTGTCTTACGCCTTTTTCTATTTTTGTGTATCTACTGAGGTCGTTACCTGTCCGTATGCAGGCCGTTTGCTGCCAGTAGAGATTCTTGATTATTCTTATGTCTTTGCCGAAAATGTCGACGTTGCCTAGCATTTCCATCAATTCTTTGTGTCGTATTTTGTCGAATGCTTTCGCGTAATCAATGAAGCATAGGTACAAGTCTTTCTTCATTTGTAATGCCCTTTCAGAGAGCATCCTAATCATGAATATGGCGTTCCTTGTTCCAGTGTCCTTGACGAACCCGCACTGTTCCTGCCCTATCTCTGGCCTGATTCTGCTTCTCGCTCTATTCATCAGGATTCTGACAATCAGTTTTGTAATGTGACTCATTAAGCTGATAGTTCTGTGTAGTTCGCACTACTGTTCTTATATTTAAGTATTTCAATTTCTTCTTGAAAACAGAGGAAACATGGTTCCTTTATAGATTTAGGTGTTTTTGCTTGTTTAAGGATTTTCAACTTAACTCTAGGTGTTTTATTTTCGTTTTTTAATTTCCAAAAATATTTGCAGAGAGATGTCATGTTTTGTTTTTCTTTGTTATTGAAGGATGACAGGTGATTATAAAATGGCTTTTTAAATACGTTCATGGTATTTTCTATATATATTTTTTTATCCTTAGGATTCTCCATGGATGAGACCGAACACATATATATCAGGGATTTCGTTTGACATTTTGTTGTTCATGGGGCATTGGTTAGGGTTTCTACAGTTACAGGGGTTGTAATTATGGGTCGGATTGGTATTAGTGTTGGGGTTATTTTTGTTGTGTGTTTTTAATATTTTGTTGTTATGTACTTTAATTATTTTTTTCTAGATTATTGGAACAGCTATAGTTTAGTTTAATTGTATTTTTATTGAATATTTTATTTAGAGGGTCATTTTTGGGGAAATGCTTATCTATTAGTTTAAGAAATTTATGTCCCAGTTTGAAGTTAATTGATTGATTAAAAGGAGGGTTATACCAGATGATTTTTCGGTTCCTATTTTTGCTCTTTGAACTTCTGAAGTTTTCCACAAAATTGATTTTTGATGATTGATATCCGCTATCCTTTAGGATTTTATCGTAAATTACCTTGTGTTTATTGAATATTCCTTTATTGGATGAGTGTGTGTTAATGCGGCGTTCTATTGATGATGGGATGTGTTTAATGAATGGTGGGTGGTTAGAGTTGGGGTTTATATATATTGGGTTCGAATTGTTCTTCATGTAAGGTTGGAAATTTTTATTTTTGCAGAGTCTTTACAATCGGTGTAAGTTTGCATGTTTAATCTTAATATTCGGTTTAGGGAATGAGTTATTTGTCTTACATTTTTAATTTTTGATTTTTTATATCATTGTTTGGGAATCGCTTTCTCTATTCAATTTTTAATTTTGAATCTTTGATTTTTAATTAGATCATTTTTTGAAAATCATTTTCACTATTAAATTTGTAAGTTTTAATTTTCTATTCTCACATAAATTTTTATTCTCATATCTAGTCTATATATGATTCGATTTATTATGGTTATGGTTATGGTTATTAACCTTACTGTAATTTTATTTATGGTTATAAATCTTACTCTAATTATGGTTATGGTTATTAACCTCGCTCTAATTATGGTTATGGTTATTGACCTTCCTAATTATGGTCTTTAACCTTACTTTATAATTAATATTGATCAACATCAATTGTAGTTATTAACCTTACTTTATTAGTTAAAACTAATAATGGTTCTACACCTTATTTTAATTCTTAACTTCTATTTTCATATCTATTCAATATATAATTAATCTTATTTTGGTTATGGTTATGGTTCGAATGTGTTTGATACTAAGTCTAATGTTATGTCTAAGAAGTCTACTCGCTTGATGTTGGGGTTTATCACTACGTTAAGACCGAAGGATTTAAAGACTTTATGAATTAGTTTCCTGATTTTATCGACCTTACCTCCAGTAGATTCATTAATTATCATGAGTCTGTCGTCTCTATATAGTTCTATATTATTCGTATCTATTTCTTTATGCGCAGTGAGGTTGTACAGCAGGAATAGCCCCACCAGATCTAAAGATTCTGCTGAATCCAGGGCTCCCATGGATAAATCAAAATTATCCGTTGAATTTTTTTGTCCACTGTTGGTTATCGTGGAAGAGAACTGATTTTCTACAGTACAGGATTATTTTGATTCCCTCCTTAGTGATGTCCGAGTAGAATTCGGCGAACTCAAAGGCGAGGTTAAAGAGGTCCTTAGAAATCGATGGGTAAAAATCCACGATGTCGAACTGTAAGAAGGTGGCATTATTTTTTCCCCAAGGTTTTCAAGTGGACGTCATAATATTAATTATAAAGTAAGGTTAAAGGCCATAATTAGGAAGGTCAATAACCATAATAAGAGGAAGGCCAATAACCATAACCATAATTAGAGTAAGATTTATAACCATAAATAAAATTACAGTAAGGTTAATAACCATAACCATAACCATAATAAATCGAATCATATATAGACTGGATATGAGAATAGAAATTTATATGAGAATAGAAAATTAAAACTTACAAATTTAATAGTGAAAATGATTTCCAAAAAATGATCTAATTAAAAATCAAAGATTCAAAATTAAAAATTGAATAGAGAAAGCGATTCCCAAACAATGATATAAAAAATCAAAAATTGAAAATGCAAGACAAATAACTCATTCCTTAAACCCAATATTAAGATTAAACATGCAAACTTACACCGATTGTAAAGACTCTGCAAAAATAAAAATAAACAAAAAAATATCCGCACCAACTAATAAATTCCAACGGTCACAGACTGACTCCATTATCTTGCTAACACCCACCAACACACACACTAACACTCTCCACTAAAAATTCCAACTGTCAACGAAATATCACAATATCAACCCCCCCTAACAAAACGAAATAAATGAAAATGAAAAGGATTCCCAGTACCACATCGCCTGATGACGCATCGGTACTCCGATGCAGAAACGGACGCGCCTTCGTAGCGATTATATATAGAGAAGTTATGTACATGTTCTAAAATATAATTCATATATATATATATATATATATATATATATATATATATTATATTTTAGAACATGTACATCTCATATATAATCGCTACGGACGCGCCTTCGTAGCGATTATATATAGAGAAGTTATGTACATGTTCTAAAATATAATTCATAATATATATATATATATATATATATTATATTTTAGAACATGTACATAGCTTCTCTATATATAATCGCTACGGACGCGCCTTCGTAGCGATTATATATAGAGAAGTTATGTACATGTTCTAAAATATAATTCATTAATATATATATATATATATATATATATATATTATATTTTAGAACATGTACATATTCTCTATATATAATCGCTACGAAGGCGCGTCCGTAGCGATTATATATAGAGAAGTTATGTACATGTTCTAAAATATAATTTATAATAAATATTCACAGCTCTATATAGAAAATTATATAACGAGCACTGTTTTAAATTAATGTTTTGGACGTGGAAAGAATTCTTCGTTCTGTATTCACTCGGATATATATATATATATTCAAACAATATAGACGTCATAATTATCTCAACCCGAGGAACCTTTCGGCCAACACTTGTCAAGGGATACGTTTGCTTTATTACTAAGGGTCAAAAATAGTGGACAAAAACAATGAATTACTTACAATACTGGCGGAAGATGGAACTCGTTTAAAAATAAACTTTAATCAATAAATATTAAAATGCAAGTGGGGTGTAAAGAAACAATTCCACAAGAGTGAAATAAAAAAAGAAAAATTGTTGCACTCACAAACCCTCCAGTAATTGTAAGTAGCGAAGGAAACGCTCTTTCCGCCTGTACAGGCTCGGCAGGGTTAGGGTTTAAGGCAAATAGCTTCCAAAAACAGCACTGTGCAGAACAGTGAACCAATTGTCCTGATACGAAGAGGCACATGCCTGACTGTCCAGCAGGTGTTGGCCAATTGCTGAATCCAGAACAGCTTGGGTTGTTCTTATTGGTTTGAGAGGGCTACCCGAACGTATATTAGCGGGGACGTGTTGTGCAACCCGCGTCTCCAACCTCAGATTAGTTCGTCCTATATATACCGCATCGCAGCGGCATTTAAATCTATAAACAACGGAACTTCTTCGAAAATAGAACAACCTAACTATACTAAAGGATGGAAACACAAGTCTTGTCTGAAAAACAACACGTAACTGAACCGAATAATACCCGGACGAAACATATACCGAAATTTTATCAGTTACAGTTTGACATTTTCTTCCAAGCCATGGCGATTTCAAATACAATGAACAGCGACCAGGTTCTTCAATTGTTGGTTCTTTGAAACGTTTGACCTTACGCTCGGTCACACGTTTCACTTAGTTGGTAGGGTATCCGTTGCCCTCGAAAATATTTTGCAAGCGAAGTAATTCCTGATTAAACACTCCGGAGAAGAAATGTTCAGGGTACGGTGAACCAAAGTTTCAATTAGAGCTATTATGAGGGACTTAGGAACGAACGAGTTCCAACTGGTATACAAACCAGTAAAAGTGGGTTTGCGAAAGACTGAAGTAACGAAAACCCCGTCCCGGCGCTGAATGCGAGACTAGAGAGGGTATTGAGGAACAAAAGTGAATTAGAAGGCAACAAACCATCCTTTGGTGAGAAGAAGGGCTACTGGGTTGCTAAGAATTCGCCGCTGATAAGCGATATCCTTCATGATGTCTTTTGCCCATTCCATAAGATCACGGATCTTGTTGCTTGGTGACGAACGGTCGACATTCCATTTAAGCTTCTCTTTCACTTCTTCTCGCAAAACTCTCTACAAAAGAAAAAGAAGAAAATACATTTCGAACCTTGTTATTAACATTTTATGCATTTTTAAAAATCATTCACCCAAAGAAAGGCGGGACCGCCACTAGCGCGCGCTCGATCACCGAAGTTAAGCAACGTTGAGCCTGGTCAGTACTTAGATGGGTGGCCGCTTGGGAATACCAGGTGCTGTAAGCGTATAGTGACTCATGTGCGTTGTGGTGCAGTGGATATCGGATCGGAAAGAGAAATCTGTGAGCCGAGTTCAAATTCCAGTTGAATACCCTGCATTCACTTAAGCACTGGTACCCTTGGGAAAGGTATTAATCAGTCACTTCTCTCCAGTTATGGGTTAAATAACAAGGGTAGGACTTGGGGACCCTGCCCTTAAAAACAAATCCCAATGAATATTGATACTCGGAAAGAAAAAAAGTATTACTAGACACAAAACTGATATAAAAAACAGCAATAAATTGTTGAAAGAAAAAGGTATTACCAGCAATAAATAAATAAAAAAAATTAGTTGGCAAATAATGAGCCGCCGAGGTCGATTTGCCATAAAAACAAACCAACCAACCAAGCCACTAGCGCTCAGATGGTTACATTGAGAGAAAAGACTGGGAACAGGAGTATTGAATAAAGGATAGAAAATGAACGTGATTCAGCAAGATAGAAGATAGCAATTTGCATTACTTTTAAATGTCTGGAGGTTGTAGCTATCAGGGAAACAAGTAAACAAAAGGGAATTTCACAGGTGGACAGTGCGAGAAAAGAAACTGTTCGTATAGAAGTAGAGATTACATTTAACGATTTCAACGGTAAAATAGAGAGACCTAGATGCTAATCTAGTAGCACGATTACGTGGACGGGGCATCAAGGAAAAAAAAAAGCACCTCAGCCGAGCTATGGAAATATTTGTAGAAAAGACAGAGAGAAGCCACGCCACGTCTGTGAGAAAGTGACTGAAGTCGAGATGCCAAGTAATAACCGATTACATTGCAGATTATTCTCTGGATTGTGTCGAGAAACTTGAGGTGAATGGCAAGAGAACCCGACCAGTTGTAACAACCGTATTCAGTGCACGGACGAATGGTAAATTTATAAATGTGAAAGATGGATTATGAAGAGAACATCGAGATGAATAGCAGAAACACCCGACCAGTTATGGAAACCGTATTCAATGCACGGACGAATGGTAAATTTATAAATGTGAAAGATGGATTATGAAGAGAACATCGAGATGAATAGCAGAAACACCCGACCAGTTATGGAAACCGTATTCAATGCACGGACGAATGGTAAATTTATAAATGTGAAAGATGGATTATGAAGAGAACATCGAGATGAATAGCAGAAACACCCGACCAGTTATGGAAACCGTATTCAATGCACGGACGAATGGTAAATTTATAAATGTGAAAGATGGATTATGAAGAGAACATCGAGATGAATAGCAGAAACACCCGACCAGTTATGGAAACCGTATTCAATACACGGACGAATGGTAAATTTATAAATGTGAAAGATGGATTATGAAAGAACATCGAGATGAATAAACAGAAACACTTGAGCAGTTATGGAAACCGTATTCAATGCACGGACGAATGGTAAATTTATAAATGTGAAAGATGGATTATGAAAGAGAACATCGAGATGAATAGCAGAAACATACCGACAAGATTACAGCAAAACCGTATTCAATGCGGACGAATGGTAAATTTATAAATGTGAAAGATGGATTATGAAGAGAACATCGAGATGAATAGCGAAACACCCGACCCAGTTATGGAAACCGTATTCAATGCACGGACGAATGGTAAATTTATAAATGTGAAAGATGGATTATGAAGAGAACATCAGATGAATAGCAGAAACACCTGACCAGTTATGGAAACCGTATTCAATGCACGGACGAATGGTAAATTTATAAATGTAGAAAGATGGATTATGAAGAGAACATCGAGATGAATAGCTGCAAGCCAGTTATGGAAACCGTATTCAATGCACGGACAGATGGTAAATTTATAAATGTGAAAGATGGATTATGAAGAACATCAGAGATGAATAGCAGAAACACCCGACCAGTTATGGAAACCGTATTCAATGCACGGACAGATAGTAGAGATTATAAATGTGAAGATGGATTATAGAGAACATCGAGATGAATAGCAGAAACACCCGACCAGTTATGGAAACCGTATTCAATGCGGACGAATGGTAAATTTATAAATGTGAAAGATGGATTATGAAGAGAACATCGAGATGAATAGCGAAACACCCGACCAGTTATGGAAACCGTATTCAATGCACAGTTGAATGGTAAATTTATAAATGTGAAAGATGGATTATGAAGAGAACATCGAGATGAATAGCAAAAACACCCGACCAGTTATGGAAACCGTATTCAATGCACGGACGAATGGTAAATTTATAAATGTGAAAGATGGATTATGAAGAGAACATCGAGATGAATAGCAGAAACACCCGACCAGTTATGGAAACCGTATTCAATGCACGGACGAATGGTAAATTTATAAATGTGAAAGATGGATTATGAAGAGAACATCGAGATGAATAGCAGAAACACCCGACCAGTTATGGAAACCGTATTCAATGCACGGACGAATGGTAAATTTATAAATGTGAAAGATGGATTATGAAGAGAACATCGAGATGAATAGCAGAAACACCCGACCAGTTATGGAGGCAGTATTCCAATGCACGGACGAATGGTAAATTTATAAATGTGAAAGATGGATTATGAAGAGAACATCGAGATGAATAGCGAAAATACCGACCAGTTGTAAAACCGTATTCAATGCACGGACGAATAGTAATTGCATAAATGTGAAAGATGGATTATAGAAGAGAACATCGAGATGAATAGCAGAAACACCCGACCAGTTATGAGCGTATTCAATGCACGGACGAATGGTAAATTTATAAATGTGAAAGATGGATTATGAAAGAGAACATCGAGATGAATAGCAGAAACACCCGACCAGTTATGGAAACCGTATTCAATGCACGGACGAATGGTAAATTTATAATTGTGAAGATGGATTATGAAGAAGACATCAAGATGAATAGCAAATACCCGACCAGTTATGGAAACCGTATTCAATGCACGGACGAATGGCAATTTATAAATGTGGAAAGATGGATTATGAAGAGAACATCGAGATGAATAGCAGAAACACCCGACCAGTTGCTGGAAACCGTATTCAATGCACGGACGAATGATAAATTTATAATTGTGAAAGATGGATTATGAAGAGAACATCGAGATGAATAACGAAATACCCGACCAGTTATGGAAACCGTATTCAATGCACGGACGAATGGTAAATTTATAAATGTAGAATGGATTATGAAGAGAACATCGAGATGAATAGCAGAAACACTGACCAGTTATGGAAAACGTATTCAATGGACGGGTGGTAAATTTATAAATGTGAAAGATGGATTATGAAGAGAACATCAAGGATGAATAGCAGAAACACCCGACCAGTTATGGAAACCGTATTCAATGCACGGACGAATGGTAAATTTATAAATGTGAAAATGGATTATGAAGAGAACATCGAGATGAATAGCAGAAACACCCGACGAGGTATGGAAACCGTATTCAATGCACGGACAAATGGTAAATTTATAAATGCCGAAAGATGGATTATGAAGAGAACATCGAGATGAATAGCAGAAACACCGGCAATTTGTAGAGCATAGTATTCAATGCACGGACGAATGGTAAATTTATAAATGTGAAAGATGGATTATGAAGAGAACATCGAGATGAATAGCAGAAACACCCGACCAGTTATGGAAACCGTATTCAATGCACGGACGAATGGTAAATTTATAAATGTGAAAGATGGATTATGAAGAGAACATCCAGAGATGAATAGCAGAAACACCCGACCGTTTATGGAAACCGTATTCAATGCACGGACGAATGGTAAATTTATAAATGTGAAAGATGGATTATGGAAGAGAACATCGAGATGAATAGCAGAAACACCCGACCAGTTATGGAAACCGTATTCAATGCACGGACGAATGGTAAATTTATAAATGTGAAAGATGGATTATGAAGAGAACATCGAGATGAATAGCAGAAACACCCGACCAGTTATGGAAACCGTATTCAGTGCACGGACGAATGGTAAATTTATAAATGTGAAAGATGGATTATGAAGAGAACATCGAGATGAATAGCAGAAACACCCGACCAGTTATGGAAACCGTATTCAGTGCACGGACGAATGGTAAATTTATAAATGTGAAAGATGGATTATGAAGAGAACATCGAGATGAATAGCAGAAACACCCGACCAGTTATGGAAACCGTATTCAATGCACGGACGAATGGGCAAATTTATAATGTGAAGATGGATTATGAAGAGAACATCGAGATGAATAGCAGAAACACCCGACCAGTTATGAAACCGTATTCAGTATTCACGGACGAATGGTAAATTTATAAATGTGAAAGATGGATTATGAAGAGAACATCGAGATGAATAGCAGAAACACCCGACCAGTTATGGAAACCGTATTCAGTGCACGGACGAATGGTAAATTTATAAATGTGAAAGATGGATTATGAAGAGAACATCGAGATGAATAGCAGAAACACCCGACCAGTTATGGAAACCGTATTCAATGCACGGACGAATGGTAAATTTATAAATGTGAAAGATGGATTGCGAGAGAGAACATCCCGAGATGAATAGCAGAAACACCCGACCAGTTATGGAAACCGTATTCAATGCACGGACGAATGGTAAATTTATAAATGTGAAAGATGGATTATGAAGAGAACATCGAGATGAATAGCAGAAACACCCGACCAGTTATGGAAACCGTATTCAATGCACGGACGAATGGTAAATTTATAAATGTGAAAGATGGATTATGGAAAGGGAACATCGAGATGAATAGCAGAAACACCCGACCAGTTATGGAAACCGTATTCAATGCACGGACGAATGGTGATTATAATGTGAAAGATGGATTATGAGAACATCGTGATGAATAGCAGAAACACCCGACCAGTTATGGAAACCGTATTCAATGCACGGACGAATGGTAAATTTATAAATGTGAAAGATGGATTATGAAGAGAACATCGAGATGAATAGCAGAAACACCCGACCAGTTATGGAAACCGTATTCAATGCACGGACGAATGGTAAATTTATAAATGTGAAAGATGGATTATGAAGAGAACATCGAGATGAATAGCAGAAACACCCGACCAGTTATGGAAACCGTATTCAATGCACGGACGAATGGTAAATTTATAAATGTGAAAGATGGATTATGAAGAGAACATCGAGGTGAATAGCAGAAATACCCGACCAGTTATGGAAACCGTATTCAATGCACGGACGAATGGTAAATTTATAAATGTGAAAGATGGATTATGAAGAGAACATCGAGATGAATAGCAGAAACACCCGACCAGTTATGGAAACCGTATTCAATGCACGGACGAATGGTAAATTTATAAATGTGAAAGATGGATTATGAAGAGAACATCGAGATGAATAGCAGAAACACCCGACCAGTTATGGAAACCGTATTCAATGCACGGACGAATGGTAAATTTATAAATTTATTAATTTAGTTTTTGATTTAGACACCAAACACATTCATTATCGCTGTAGAGTGATTAATAGTAAATCACTACAAATTCCCTGGGCTTTTCTTAACATTCATGCAGACCCCAGGCACACCGTAGTCTGGGTATATCAATATATATACGGAAATTAGCCGACATATTTTAATTTTTATTTGCTAAACATTATGCACACACACACACACACACACACACACACAGACACACACACACACACATATATATACATATAAAATAAACAGACTTTACACTCAAATACGAGTATCCATTAAAAATAATAATGTTAAACAAATATAAATTCATATATATATAGCACTCTTGAAGAATGGTAGACTTTGAAAAACAGTAGCTACTCTGGCATATACGCATCGCTCATTCCGTAACGAATTAGAGCACTCTGGCTATTGGGCGTGTATAATGATAATATACACGCGAAAAAGTCTGCCTTCTTCTGCCGAGCGCTCATAGCCCAGAGGTAGAATTGCCGACTGACGCCAATTCGGTCGGGTTTCGATCCTGGGTTAAAGGCAATCGGAGTCTAACCGTGCTGATGAGCTGTGATACAACGAAACAGATCTGTCTGCGTATGTATATATTTATATACACACATATATATCTAAATGAATAACGAACGAAGAAAATAATTGCAATGTTTAAAACAATAATTTAAAACAGTGCTCAATATAAAAATAGAGCGATGAATATTTATTATTAATTACACGTTAGAACATGTACAAACTACAAACTACTACAAAATTGTACATTTTGTCTCGACATTGAAAGAACAATGTCTCACTCAGGTAGTTAATAATGATGGTAATAAACTTTTTATTGAAAAAAAAACAAAAACACCCCTTCACTTTATTTTTTGAAATCTTTCTGTACGAGACAGAAAGATATTAAAAAAGAAAGGTAAAAAAGGGGAAAAAAGAAAGAGGGCAGAAAAGATGAGAAAACAAGATGGGAAATAAAGAAAGGGAAAGAGAGAGAGAGAGAGAGAGAGAGAGAGAGGGAGAGAGAGAGTGAGAGTGAGAGGAAAGAGAAACACACAGAAGAAACAGAAAGCAAAGAGGAAAACAAAAGAGAAAGCCGTTTCTCTTGTCTCTCCCCTTTCTTCCCTCTGTGCATTTTCACACTTTTTCCTTTTTGTTTTTCTCTTCGTTTTCTGTTTCTTTTGTGTCTTTTCTTTTCCTCTTTATTTTCTTTTTCTTTTATAGAGGTATGGTTTTTTATGCAATAAGATTCGATCCCAGACACCAGGTAACCGATATCTATATCTTTCTTCAATTGACTTTCTGTCTCAATTCAAAATTTCTCTCTCTTAGCCGTTTCTATTGGCTCTTTCCTCTCAGTGCTTTCTCTCTTGTTTTCACGCTGCCAACGCGATTTAAACCTAGAGTTAGAGAGAAGACAGAGGAAACGGAGGTTTGCCACTAGCTCGACGGAAAAATAACAGCATGGTTACATCGGGGGAGATCGTAGCTGAGGCTTAATTGTTTGGGCGTAGGTTCATAGGGTCTTTCGAGCCCGATGTATGTCACATATAATAATAAAATGTATGTGTGTGTGTGTGTGTGTGTGTGTGTGTGTGAGCGCGTTTGGTATATTAGCTTATGTTTGAGCTCAAGGGAAATCTTTAAACTTACCTTATTCCTAACTCTGAAATTGATCTTCTGGAGACAGTCGTCTTTGACGATTTCAATGGACGAACAATTCTTCTTGTAGAAACTGAAGGCTTTTTGTTGTTGAGCCGTGATATGCACTGAAATAATAATAATAATAATAATAATAATAATAATAATAATAATGATGATAATAATAAAAATAATGGTGATGATGATGTATTTTAGTAGATTCTGTAGAGAAAACCAAAATAGAACCCAATAAACAACTGTTGCAGTAAAAAATATGAAAAAGTCAACCAAGGATAATTTCAATGAACAGATGAAACAACCCTGGCAAGCCAGTGTTTAGAACGTGATAATGAACCCGATGTTAATAAAGTTAATACTCATCGATGGTTGCGATTATCTGGATTTTTACTAAAAAGGCAAAATTTCGATTTTCCTATCAGTGCCCACTGAGTCTGCCTTTGTTCTACATCTCGCCAGATTCAATGACATTTGACGCAGGGGTGTATTGTATCGCTCAGTGTCAATCCTATTAAAATTCATAAGATTTTAATGTTTAGCTTGATCTACTCATTTATAATATTGGGACATCACAATATTCATCTAACCATGTACAAAATGAAACTATGCTTCGTGGCTGGGCATTTATTTGCAATCATTATCTAATTCCTATTGGTGCTTGAGCTCAGGAATTTGAATGTTGATTTTCAAGGCAGTCTTATTTGTAGTATGATACTAGACTGGACATTGCAGACCATAAAAAAGGCCGAGTGCAATAGGGATTTGATCGGAAGTCGCTCCCGGCAGCTGAATAAAAAGTACGTGACCTCACACCTGCATCTGGTTTTGGCAAATATGAAAAAGATTTGTGTAGCAATACGATTTCTCACACAACCTTAGGAGAAGAAAAGTGATATTTTTTCTTTTTAGTCAATTTAATGACCAGGGCTTCTCAGGAATCTTGTCTCCATCCCACCTTTGAATTATCAAACATAAATTTTTGTTCGTGTTTTTAGGGGTCCTTTGAAAAACTGAGTACTCAGAACCTGTCTGGATGGTCTCCCTTTCCAGTTAGGGGAGAACAAGTGGACGGAAAGTGGTGGTGAGTTCCCCATCCAATATGTTTTTTTGTTTTATAATCGCGTGACCCCAAGCAAGACATTTTACTGTCACTGTTGTGCAGGGGGTTACATAGGAGGAATGTTATGAGAAAGAGTAACAGGTTACAGGGGGTATCAGGAAGAGAGTATGAAAAGGAAGAGAGAATACTGTTGAAAGTGGGGTGGACGGAGAAAAAAGCATGAGAGAGAGGATGTAAGTTAGCGAGACAGGAGATGACTGTTGACTTTACATTTAAATTCTTGAAGATTGTAGCTGTCGGAAAAGCAAGTATGCGGAAGAGAATTCCACAGGCTGGAAGTGCGAGAAAAGAAGCTGATGGAGTAGAATTTGCGTTTACAATCTATCGGTTTCAAGTGATGGGACCTAGTTGCTAATCTTGTCGCTCGAGGAAATTCATATATAGTGGGGTACCAGTGAACTAAGTTCATCGGAGCAGAAACCGTGAAAGTATTTGTACAAGAGACACAGGGAAGCCACTGAGAAAGCGACTGTATCTTAGCTGCCAAGTCGGGATCGATCACATTACAGATTCTCCGTTAGATTTGGTCGAGGACACCTAGGTGGATAGCAGAAGTACCCGACCAGATATGGCAGCAATATTGAGTGCACGGGCGAATGGTAGGTTTGTAAATCAATGACTGAAGTGGCCAGGCGGTGAGTGTGTAGGAGTCTGCTTTCCTTGATCGGAACTTAGTGAGACGTCAGATACAGAAGTTCACTTTCTCGAAGCTGAAGGAAGACATTGCCGATTAAGTGAGAAATCGTTTTTGTTTTTTGGTAACACCTGATCAAGCAAATGTCTTGAAAAACATTTGTCGTTATTCTTTGTTGAGGTCGATCCCGGCCCTAATATTGAGATGACTCTGTGTAACACAGAGAGCGCCGGTGTATTCGCATACAGTCGACCAACCTTGAATGACATCACATATTATGCAGTGACACGCAGAAAACTCACGTGGTTACATAAATAGCTACTCCAGGAGTGGAGGCGACGTCTTGTGAGAACGACGTTCATTTGATCGTTTCTAGTCGAGAGACTAGTCGGGAGTAACTGATAAAGTCAGGGTTCTGATAAAATTTACTGTTAAGTAATGAAGATTTAAGTCTTACATTATTTTGTCGGAACACCAACTTCATTGCATATCTATCTTCATATGGTTGGTGCAGCACAATCTTCGCATTTAATTTTAAATTGTAATAAGATTATTCTTAGGTTGTGCTATATGCTTATCTAAGTGGTTAAAATAGTTGTGCATTTGCCTTAACGGCTAGAAAGTTCGTGAATTTTGAATCCGGATTTTTCACATAGATCTTTCAAATTTATAAAACTGGCGCAACACAACCTTTCTATTTCATTTTTGGTTATGCGACCCTAAACATCGTAAATGCGCATAATATTTGGTCTGGGAAGGAGATATTAATTTTAGAGGGCAGACATTTCAGGTCTGTGAGAAGAGGTGCTTAATTAAATACTTACATGTGTTGATAATTTTCGGATCAATGTCATGCATTCTTGCCAGTATGAGATAAAAAGAGAACCCAACGTCCATGTATGTATCTGCCAGAGGATCCTTTGCCTTCGGCTGTTCAGGTTTTGGTGAAAGACGAACGAGAAGAAAAACAAAAATACATTTATACACAAGAAAGCAGCAAGTAGATATTTTATTATATTACAAACCAAAAAATGTTTTTCTAAATAAAAAATGTTTCAACTTGGTACCAAATTTTGGTTCCATAGCCATGTGATATATTTCCTCTTGTATGACAGTGAGTGCTGGATGATCTCCTCAAAGATGAAAAAGAGAAATGTGGTTCTACAGAAGGATGCTGAAAATATCGTGAACCTAATATGTGAGTAACGACGAAGCTTTGGGGAAAATAGAAACAGAACGGGTCCTGGGTATGACGGTAAACTGCATCTGGCAAGCAAGGCCTATGATTTGCTGTTGTTTTCAGGTCCACCCTGACCCGGAGTGGTAGCACCTGTTAGGGACCCAGCTATGGGCAAATAGTTAACCCCCAAACTGGGATCAAAACATTTTGAAAGTATAAAAATAGACTTTTATAGAAATATATACATAAAAATAGACTTTTATAGAAATATATACATTTTTGAAGCAAAAATTATTGCCATAACACATTTTTGAAGGAAAAGAAATTATTCTTACTAAAACATTTTTGAATACAAAACTAGAAGACATTTTGAGTTTTCTAAAATAAAATGAATAAAAACAAAAATGTTTTAATTAAAATCTGACTAAATCAACCTTCTCACTATAACATTAAAAATACCTTAAACCCCCACATTTTTGGCATTAAATAACCCACATAGATGTTTTTATGCCGTTAAAATAAAAACAAAAGAAATCATTAAAATCTGACTAATTCAAGTTTCTCACTATAACCGAAGATTAAAAAAGACAACAACCTTAAAATCGCAGCTTTTTGGTATTAAATAACCCACATAGGTGTTGATATGCCATTAAAATAAAAGAAAAGAATAAAAAACAAAAAATCGTTAAAATCTGAATAAATCAACCTTCTCACTATAGCCGAAGATTAAAAAAACAACCTTAAAAGCCCACCTTTTTGGCATTAAATAACCCACATAGGTGTTGATACGCCGCTAAAATAAAAAAGAATAAAAACAAAAAAATCATTAAAATCTGAATAAATCAACCTTCTCACTATAACCGAAGATAAAAAAAACAACCTTAAACCCCCACCTTTTTGGCATTAAATAACCCACATAGGTGTTGATATGCCGCTAAAATAAAAAAGAATAAAAGCAAAAAAATCATTACAATCTGACTAAATCAACCTTCTCACTATAATCGAAGATTAAAAAAGACAACAATCTTAAACCCCCACCTTTCTGGCATTAAATAACCCACATAGGTGTTGATATAACGTTAAAATAAAAAAGAGTAAAAACAAAAAAAAAATTATTAAAATCTGATTAAATCAACCTTCTCACTATAATCGAAGATTAAAAAAGACAACAACCTTAAACCCCCACCTTTCTGGCATTAAATAACCCATAGAGGTGTTGATATGCCGTTAAACAAAACACAAACTGAAACTCAGAACCAGAACAAGAATTAATGCTTAACATTTGGAACAGACACTTGAGGTTTCTGAGGCACATAATACAAAAGGAATTCTTGGAAACAGACAGACAAAATACAAGTGAGACACGGGAAGACGATGCAAAAAGTACTTAATGAGTTTGCGTAAAACGGATGGCGAAATAGGGCTTAGGAGAAATAACAGAAAGACAAAGTTTACTAAGTGTTACAAGGAACAGGAAGTTGTGGAGAGCCATGATCGCGTCCGTACTGAGGAGGAGATGGCACATAAAGAAGAAGAATATAAAACTTCCGTACAGAAAATCATATAAAAGATAAGCCCTTCTGGATTACCCAGAGATATCTCTCCACGATTTCTTGGTGAATATTCAATTCAAAATAAACAAACAAGCAAAAGCACTAAAGGGCAGCAAACCTTCGCCATGTTAATACCGACATCATTTTAGCGATTAGCAAGATATGATTATTAAAATGAGAATAACTGCAATTAACTTGACCGCTCCTTTTTGCATTTGGATAATAAATATTATATAATAAATATATTAGATTTATAATATAAATAATAATATTTTCGTGGAAAAAATAGTGCGTTCACAAAATGTAATCTAAGGGAGATAATTCAGTATTTGGCATGTGAAAAAAAATATTAGTAAAAGAAGAAAACCGAAAAATAACTTAGAAACTTTATCCCGTAACAGATCAAACCTAAAATCTAGTAAGTTCGTGCAAGTCATGAGGCCAATCTTCCCTGAAAGTTTAATCCGAATACACTCAGCGTGTCCTGAGATATGTTGACCATTGAAACAGAAAAAAACGTGACTGATTACAAGACCTCCGCCTTAATAAAAGCACTCATACTTTCGGCCTTGGTGCCGTCTTTCTAATTAGTTACACCAGCTTCAGTGTCAGAATTGTTGATTTCTTCATAAATACAATATAGAGTTCCACAGCAAAGCATGAAAAAAACATCCAAGGGCTCAATAACGTTACTGACATTGATTTTCACGCATGGAACACTGCTAAAATGAAGGCGTAAAAAACTAGTACTTCAGCGGTAATCTATTTGAAAGAAAAATTAGATGACCTACCGTAGAAATTCCTAGAAGGGAACTAAATATCATTGTCAGTATTAGAGGTGCACTAAATGACCTAATCGTTAGAAGAAAAAAAAAACGAAAACATCTAAAGCCAGTTTTTGTTTAACGTTCAAAATATACAGTAAGAACGATAAAATTTCTTGGTATCGTCGTCTATGGCCGAGATAGAACTCACCACACCCCACCAGTATTCCCTGTGCATTTGGAACCATTTTGTAGTGAAATTCATAATCTTGTCAAATAGTTGAATACTTGATGCTTCGTCAGGGCTATCAAGAGTGTTTTTATTGTGACACCAACACTTGATGGGTTGCCTCCAGGCGCCATCCTGTTATTTAACCCATAACTGGAGGAGAGTGACAGATTAATATCTTTCCCAAAAGTACTAGTGCTTAAGTGAATGCAGGGTACTCAACTGGAATTCGAACTCGGCTCACCGATTTCTCATTCCAAGCCGATATCTACTGCACCACAACGCACATCCGTCACTGAACGCTTACAACGCCTGGTATTCCCAAGTGGTCACCCATCTAAGTATTGACCAGGCTCATGTTGCTTAACTTCAAACGCTATGAGAATTCTAAAGAGAACGATCCGTATAATTCGCTATATCAGACCTATATAGTAAAAATGAAAAACAATTATCTCACAGATGATTTGGAACAACAGATGTGATTTGAAACAGGGTCTTGAAGCAATAGTGGTTTTACAGAAGGGTGCTGAGAATACCACGGGCTGAACATGTGAGCAACGATGAAGTTTTAGAAGAAATAGAGACAAAAAGATATTTATTCTCGACATCAATAAGAAACAATTGCTGGACAATGCCATCAAAGATGAAGAAAAAAACTTGGAGCAACTGAAAAGTGGTTCTACAGAAGGATGCTGCGAATATCATGGATCGAGCATGTGAGCAATGATGAGGTCTTGGAAATGATAGAAAAAAAAAAGGAAATTAATACTGAGCATTAGGAAGAGACAGCTGAAGTTCCTGAGACACGCAATGAGGAAGGAAGGCTTGGAGAATCTGATACTAACAGGTCAGATAGAGGGAAAAGAGACAGGGGAAAGCAACGGATAATATATTTGAAGGACCTAATCAGGTGGATGACGGAACGAGGATTGCATGGTGTAACAGGAGAAGGCGTGCTCAGAGCCACCAGGAATAGGGAAAAGTGGAAGGCCATGATCGCCTACGTCCTGAAGGGACAAGGCACATAGAAGAAGAATTAGTAAACAAGGCTTGGAAAATATGATACTCACAGGACAGATTGAAAGCAAAAATGACAGAGGAAAAACAATGCATAATCTAGCTAGAGAGTTTGAGTAAATGAATAAGAAAAAGATGAGATTTATTAAAAGCTACAAAAGAAGGAAAACTGTGGAGAGCCATGATCGCCAACGCTCAGGACAGAGGCGATTATGACTCTCCACATATTTCCTTTTCTTTATTAACTTACGAATTTCCATGTACTATGGGGGAAAACAGTGAAGTATTTTATCATTACTTCAGAAGAAGGAACCGGAAAGCCCTACCTGGGCAGGAAACAGGGGATAAACTTCTACCCCTGTTCAAAAGACCAGGGGGAGCATGAACCGGGCGATACTATTATCTAGCCATATTGAGAGAAAAAAAAAAGAAATAGTAAAAAAGATTTTTAGAAGTAAAGAGTTAAACTAAGAGCACTTGAGATTCGAGCAAATAAATTTAGTTATTATATATCCGCCGTTTCAATTCTTGATCCCGTCTCTTTCAATTCTTGATCACGTCTCTTTCAATTCTTGACTGACTAGGAAGAAGTGATTCCCGTAGTAGGTTGACATTTCTTTCTGCAGTAGACTGGTTGCTAACCAAGTCTATAGGTCCCAACCTGTCCTACTATTTAACCTATACCTGGGGGGAGTAAATACAAATTTAGACCTTTCCCAAGAGTATTTGCAGGTATCATTATGAACCCGATAGGAATTCAAACTTGGAGTAAATTAATCAAAACAATAGCACATATGAACCTATGTCGATTTTCTAATATATGGAGCACCCAGTGAGATACAAACACACTCAGTTAAGTGCCATACGTGGTACACGCTTTGGGCGATCATGTCTCTTTCGAGACATGACTGACTGGGCAGAAGATTATCCCGCCGTATGTTGCCATTGCTTTCTGCGGTAGACTGGTATCCGACCAAGGAACCCAATCTGTCCTGCCATTTAACTCATACTTGGAAGGAGAAGAGATAGATTATATTATATTATTATATTAAGTATAATTAGTGGGGGATCAGCTTATTACTTCATAACAATATTAAACCGGTCCCCCACTTTATGCTCAGAAGAAGTTTTATTTATGTTTCCAACTATTATATTCAGTCAGTCAGTTAAGTACCATACGTGGTACACGCTTTGGGCGAACATGTCTCGAAAGAGACATGACTGACTGGGCAGAAGATTATCCCGCAGTAGGTTGCCATTGCTTTCTGCGGTAGACTGATTGCCAGTCAAGGCTATAGAACCCACACGTAAGTGAATGTAAGGAACTCAACTGGAATTCGAACTCGGCATCCCGATTTGTCATTCCGAGTCGATATCCACTGCACCACAACGCACTACTCAGTCGTAAAAGATCTAACATGACAAGCTTGCGTTACACGACATCGAACATCTCGTTTTTTCCTTAACTTGGTGTCGCTTAGTAAGAGAAATTCTCCTTCGAATTTCATATTCAACTCTAGCCGGGCGGCTAGTGCGTGGAAGAAAAGGTTAAAAAAAAAAGAGAGAAAGAAAGATAGTGTATATTTGCATGTTCTCATACAGACCAAAAAACAAAAAAAAACTTTCAAATTTAGATGTCTAAATATACAGAATCCGCACGGAGAACTCCTCTCTTTAAAAGACCCCAAACAATACTGTTATAGGGAAGCACACCTATTCCTCAGATAATGGACTCTCCCTCCTATATTAATAACAGATAACAGGAAGTTCTTGGGAGGTTCATAGGAGTTATTTAGAGTTCTATTGGAGTTCAGTAGAACTACTAGGCAGTTGATATTAGTCGGCAGTTAGCCGAATACTAAGGAGTCAGCTTTCAGTGGAAGATTACCAAGTTTCTAACATTTTGGGTGCGTTAAGTCGATTAGTAACTGACATAGCACGATTATAACTTTCAGTGCGAAAACTACTCCACAACAAATTTCAAATGATCAGAGTAGCATTTTTTATATCAAAATTGTATTTGCTAACGCACAATTTTGACATACATAGGAAGAACCTCAGGATATCAAAAAAGATTATATGAATACAAAAGGGACATTTTACAAAACAATTTATCAAATGCATTGGTTGCCAACTGTAATATGACTGAGCACAATTTTGACATAAAATTAATCCATCAAATTGGCATTTTTTAGAAGAGAAAACAATTCACTTGGACGTAAATAACTATTGAGTGACTTGATCGCAATGTCATCCACAGTAAATTGCCGCCCGTGCTCTTAAAATATTTCATTATTCCTGACAGAACTTCTATTACCACAGTGTGTGACGTGTAATGAGAAAGGGTGGGGAAAAGAAAGAGAAGAAAATCTAAAATCTGAAATCGATCCGATTAAAAAAGAAAATTTAAAAATTTAAAATTACCAGTACATCTTTGTCGTGGACAGGTACAGGGTGTGGTAAATAATGTATCATCTAAATTCTTTTTTCGTTATTCTACCATATATATATATATATATATATATATATATATATATATATATATCAACAAATCTTGTCTATATTATTTAATAAAACATGCATCAATGAAAAAATGCTGCCTATATATATATATATATATATATATATATATATATATATATATATATTTATTCAGTACTGTGCCAAAGTATTAGGACAAGAACTATTTTATCTTTTATGAAGCATATTAACAAAAAATATCCAATTTAAATAAAGTAATTTTATTTGATTTACTCAACAATTGCTTTAATAAGAAAAATACTTGTTACAAAATAAATTTAATATTTAGTATAATAGCCTTTTGCTTCGATCACAGCCTTCATTTTGTCAGGCATTGACATCACAAGCTTCTTCAGTGTCTCTAATGGTATCTCCTGCCAAGCAGCAAGTATTTGTTTCCAAAGTGTGTCTTGCGAAGTAACATTAGATTTATCAATGTTTTTATCCAAAATATCCCATAGATGTTCAACAGGATTGAGATCAGGGCTTTGTGGAGGCTAATTCAAATTCCAAAGCCTTCTTCCTCTTCCTTTTTAGTTAAATAGTTCTTACAAATGTTTGTCTTTTCACCCTGTATTTCAATTTCAGTGAGGTTTTTAGGAAAATCACCACTGTCCTAATACTTTTGCACCCTACCGGTAGTGTGCAAAAGTGTTAGGACGGGGGTGATTTTAAACTTTATTTTGATGCCTCATAAAAGATAAAATAGTTCTTGTACTCTCTCTTTCTTTCTCTCTCTCTCTCTAAAGCTATACCCCACTGACAAAATAAAAAATTAAACAAAAAGAAGGGCAAAAAAGATTGTCGTGTCTAATCCAAAGTATGTTTTCTTTTGTAGAAATAACCTTGGAAAAGCATGAAATTATCTATTCTCTCCACATTTAGGGGTCAAAGAGCAGGGCAAACCGAATACTTTAGCTTTGTTTGGCAACCAGTCTAGGGTAAAACAACTCTGAATTCAAAATCGGTTTGCTGTAGATTTAGCAATTTCACGCCATAAAATCCTACAGAACCACAACAGAAACATTTTGCGTAGGGAGGCTGTGGTCTTGTACTTTACAAGCTTTTTTTTTTTGGTTGACATATATAGTGAAGAAGACGGACAAGACTTGGTACTTATGCTTGTTAATTTATAATTCGATTTAAGATTATTGGATTATTTTTTCTTTTCTGTTTTCCTCTTCAAAGAGACATTTATGAACCCCTCCCCACCAAAAAAAAACGAAAACAAAACAAACAAATAAACACATTAAGTCGATTTCCATTAATACATTGCACAATATTATTTTCTTGAGACAAATGACGGATACATTTAAGATGATTGTGTGAAGTTAAACGAAGCAAAAACATCAGAGGAATATATTTCTTCATTTTGCATCTGTTAATAACATTATTCACTGAAGTGTGATGAATTGGCCAAAACAAATTGGTAGAGAGAATTCAAAATGATTCATTGAAGTTTCTTGTCTTTCAGAGCATTAATAAAAGGAGGATGTTAATCAAAGACGATATTAAATGTGCAATTTTAGATTAACAGATAAACTTCCGTTTATTGTTTATTCAAAGGCAACATAATTGGTTGTACATCTCTATAATATTTTTTTTTGTTTTGGTCACGTTACATGTTTCCTATTGGCCGCTCTTTTATCTTGAGAATTGGAATGACTTTCACAGGCATGACTGTTTCAAACTTACCGATGTATATTGACAGGCATTGCGCATGCGCGTTTGGATTTACATATCGCGCGCAGAATCGAGTAGTGGGCGGAAGATTACGGAATGAGCAAATTATTTTTTAACATTATTATAAAAAACACAATTTTTAAAACATTATTATATAAAAAGTTAATATTTTTGACTCTACCTGTTAAAACAATAGATCGGTTCTACTTACCAAAAAGATAATATTAAAGAATTTTTATCAGTGGCTATAAATTATACATTACATCTGCAAGAGCAAATGTCTGCACACATAAAATCAAACATACAAACATAAAGACATGAACTTGTATCTATGTGTATTTGTGCGTATACTTATACATAATACAGGCTCGTTATGTGGTGCAATGGATATGCGCTCGGAATGAGAAATCGATAGAGGCGAGTTCGAATTCGTTGCATTCACTTACGCGCAAATACTCTTGGGAAAGGTATGGCTCCATCCCTTCTCCATCCTATGGGGTGTAATAGCAGAACAGATTAGGTTCTGTAGCCTTGATTGGCAACCAGTCTACCAGAGAAAGAAATGGCAACCTACTGCGGGAAAAATATTTTGTCTTGTCATGTAACTCGAAAGAGACATGATCGCCCAAGCGTGTGTCACGTATGACACTTAACTGTCTATAATTACGCACACTTACATAATGGACACTTCGATGTGTAATGGTTAGCAAGCTTGTTTCACCAGATCAATTACCCAGAATTCACTATTGAGTAATGGGTTTAATCCTCACTTGTTTCCCCCATATTTTTAGCCTTGTGCCACATCTAAGCTACGTTTAGAAAAGGACACGATGGTTAATAAGCTTGTCTTGTACGCTCAATTACGACTGAGTAGCGAGTTCGATCCTTACTGGGTGCTTCATATTTTCAGCCTTGTGTTACACCTAAGTTTAGTAAATCCACTGACTCAGATATTATCATTTTATAAAGGGATTCGCTAAAATATAAGCACACCATGATGAAAAGAAACAAAACCATAAAACTCAATAAGAACAAAGTTTTCTGGTCAAATTCTTTAGGTTATTATAAACAGGAATAACCAAAAAAGTTTTTGATTAATTAAGTTATATTTTCAATCCTTTTTAGAATCATGGAAATTTTGGTTGAAATTTCTTTTTGCGTCAACGGGTGACCATAAATTAATATGGAAAATCTGAGCGTCTTTAAGCGGTGAAAAACACTTTCATTTGGATAATCAAGTCTGATAATTGTCGAATTTTAAGAAAATATTCAGGACTTGTTCACAAACGAATTCAATTATCTTAGAATTTATTTTTGTTTTTTAGAAAAAATGAGGTATTTTGGTAAAAGTATTTTTTTTTACATCTGTACCATCTCCTTATTTAATTTATGAGGGTCATTCAATAAATGAGGTGAATTTTTCGGTATAAGGACTTCTACGAGGGTCATTCAATAAATGTGAATTTTTCGGTATAAGGACTTCTACGAGGGTCATTCAATAAATAAGGTGAATTTTTCGGTACAAGGACATCTACATGGGTCATTCAATAAACAAGTTGAATTTTTCGGTACCAATCTTTCAAGGAATTATGTTCAGTTTTATGTTATTTTTAGTCAAATATGAATTTAATTTTCATTATTCGATATTTCTAAACAAAGGTGATGTCATCAATGAGTAGCATTTAATAAACATTTTTATAGCCACACACAAAGCAACATTTCACATTTCTGTAACTATACTGGTGAACAAGAATAAAATTTTTGAAATGGTGTCGAGGCAATAAAAGATAATTCGAGGCCACTGAATCTAAAAATGACTTTAATTTTTCTTGGTCTGTTGTATATCCACAAACAACAAACACGCATATATATAAAAATATATGTATATTTTTTATTAATGACGATGAACCGTGTAGTCTAGTGAACAGAGAGTGAGAGAGCGCGCTTCTACTGGGGTCGACGGGGGGGGGGGGGGTCGTATCTGTTGCTCCTCTGGTCTGGTCTGGCTCTCTCGTCTGCCTCTGTCTCTCTACTGTCTCTCTTTGAAATCCGTGCGCCGAGGTCTTTTTATAATCTCCAAACCGGAACTTTTTCTTCCGTTTTTTTGCCTCGCCCACGCACGCCCACGTAATTCTCAGAGACACCTGTTCTGTTTGTCTCTTGTAGCCATTTCCGCTACTGCCGGAAATAAGGTCAAACAAACATCCGTTCCTTTCAACGACCGGAAAACACCCCCGCTTGCATCAGCCTTTCCTCGGGTGGGGCGAGATTGTTATATTACAGGTCAGCTTCTGTTTATGCTGTACAGAAATGCTTCATTTTTGTTAAAAAACATTTTTTTTTCATTTGTTTTCTTTATACATGATATTGACCAATGGTAATATTTCTCAAAGCAAAATCGTAGAAACCTCTTAATTCATATTTAAACCAACAAATATTTGTCTGCTTATTGAGAAATACTATTTTTTCAAAAACAATCAGATCCTATGTCTTCAAAAAGGAACACGATTGAATATACTAAGACCAACAAGTATTTTCATCAAATCATTTAATGAACGAACAGCAGAATAAAACCTTCGTGAACATAAAAACTATAGTAAAAATTTTGTCTTTCTTGATTGTTTGTCATGTTTACTGTTATTTAAGTCCCCTTTGGTACTCCAGCACTAGTCAACCATCATTAGTTTATCCAACCGTCCCTGGTAGCGCTCTTGCATTGTTTTTATATCCTGTTGAAATCGTTCTCCTTGCTCATCACTCACATCGCCGCAAATATCCGGAAATTTATCTCGATGCCTGTTTAAAGCTGAACCGTAATACTCATGTTAGCGCATTACTGATAAAGTTTCTCAATCAATTTACATTTTGGCGATGAGCTGAAAAATCGGTACTTCTATGAAAGAAATTTGACTCAAAAACAATTTTTTCTTATAGTTTACTAGCAGTATAGCCCAGCGTTGGTCAGGTGTAATGAAAGCTTTAAAACTAATCTATGGTCTTGGATCTCAGACTCAGCTTAAAGAATATTTGCAATAATAAAATAATTGCGACAATTTACCAATCGCACCTAGTATATATATATATATATATATATACTCCTAGTGTATATATATATATATATATATATATATATATACTAGAAGTATAGCCTGGCGTTTCTCGGGTGTAATGAAAGCTTTAAAACTAATCCATGGTCCTGGAGCTCAGACTCTTTGGACGTTGGCACGAAAGACTAAAAAGCAATAGTTGTTTCCAGTTAAAGCGAAACCGTAGATTCAAAGAAAAATGAATGGATGTAAGTCAAATTTTGATTTTGGGTATCAATGTCAAATAAGTTTTCCGTCGCAAACTGAATTTTGAAGGCAAAATAAGTCCTCTGAGTAAATGGTATCATGGATGAGACTAAGAACTACAATTATAACTTTTCAGAGCCAAACCCGAAGCAAAAACCAAAATAAAAGGGCTGAAAACCTGATTTTGATCAGACCCGATAGGATATCGGGGTATCGATTTCCAATATCGGAGTCAAATAAGTCATCCAATGATAAATTAACCTAAGTAAGTCCATGAAAACTTATCGTACTCATCGGGAGTAAAATTGGAGAAAATGTGCCATATTGATAGCTGAATATCGGTTTTTGATCAGATTCGATAGAATATCGGAGGTATCGATTTCAGATATCGGAGAAAATGAGTCGTCTGAGAAAATCTACTAATGTTTGAGACTAAAAACTATAATTTTACCAAGTTAGAGAAAATTCTGGAGCAAGAACCACGATAAAAGAGCTGAAATCCTGATCTAGAACAGACCAGGTCGGATTTCCGATATCGGGGTGAATCAGAAAAAATAAGTAGCCATGACCTGACCGAAAGCCTAAAGAATATCTGTGTGAAGTTTGGGGAGAATAAGATAAAAATCGTGGATTTGTATAAAGAATATACAGACAGACACACAGATAGACAGATACACACACACAAACATCTTGCCTTTTATATATATAGATTTCAGGTGGATGACATAAATTGTTCTGAAAATTGATGAGTTTCTACGACCTATATTAACTAAATGTTGCGATCAGCCAAGATCGTAAATTTCAGTACAGCAAAAACGATAGCTAACCATGAAAATATAAGGTCATTTTCGGAATCAGCCTCCATGGTAAAAACTTTTTAGTTCTTGATCGTCTGTCATGTCCAATGTTACTTAAGTCTCTTTTGATAAACCAGTAGTAGACAGCCATCATTCGTTTGTCTCACCGTTCCTGATAGCGTTCTTCCATTGTTTTGATATCCTGACGGAATAGCTCTCCTTGCCTATCACTCATATTGGCACAATTATCCAGCAATTTATCTAGATGGCTAAGTAAAAAATGAACATTAATACTCATGTAAGAGTATGACCAATAAAGTGTATTACTGATAAACTTTATGAGTTAATTCGAATTTTGGCGATAAACTGAAAAATTTTCGGTACTTCTATTTTAAAATTGTTGACTTAAAAACACTGTTTTATTATAGAAATAAATTATTTCAGAGGCTGACATAAATTGTTCGGCCTACCTGAAGATTGATGGCTCATATGACCTTTATTAACTAAATGTTATGATCAGCCAAGATCGTAAATTGATCTTTTTTCGAAAAATTAAGAATTTCAGGACAGCAAAAACGGTAGCTAACCATGAAAATCTGAGGTCATTTTCGGAATCAGCCTCCATTAAATTAGCTGAGAAAAACCTGATTGGTTTCTTGGCGCCCAAAATCGTGTTGACCAATGTTATACATACCTTACACATACATTATAGGTAGATAATTTATTCATACATATATTATATATTCATGTGCGTTGTGGTACAGTGCTCGGAACGAGAAACCGGGGAGCCGAGTTCGAATTCCAGCTGAATCCATTGTATTCACTTACGTGCAAATGCCCTTGGGAAAGGTATTAATCCGTCTCTTCCTTCCAGTTATGAGTTAAATAGCAGGAACAGATTGGGTTCTATAGCCTTGGCTGGCAACCAGTCTACCGCAGAAAGCAATGGTAACCTACTGCGGGATAATCTTCTGCCCAGTCAGTCATGTCTCTTTCGAGACATGATCGCCCAAGCGTGTATCACGTATGACACCTAAACTGACTGACTGACACATGCATAAATTATACATCCATTATACATAAATTATACATTATATATATTATACACACATAATACATGCATACATGCATTATGCTTAAATTATGCACATAGATACGCGTGCGTCAAAAACAGAACCATATAACTAAGATTTATTATTATTATTCATGACATTTTAGACGTTCAGTGGTATCTATTATTTATTGATTACGTCGGTATTATATCAATCGTTTTTTGCTCAATATCTTTTCTTGCTAAACGTGTTATTTGCTTCATATAAGAGAGAAATAAAAATGTCTCTCAAAAGAAAAACAACAGTACCACAGATACAGCAATGACAAAGCCTATTTCAAGACCAACTTGAAACAAGACGGTCACATAATAGATGATATCTGAGTGTCTCCTATATAAGGCTTGAACAAATAGGACTGTAATAAAAGAAACATCAGAATAAAGGAACTGAATTCAACTGGATTTAGAACTCGGCTATCCGATTCCGAGCCGATTCCGAGCCGATATCCACTGCACCACAACGCAGACCCGCATTTCTATTGTTACCCCACCCAAACTCTACTCTGCTATCCATTTGCTCAAGTCTGTCATGTATGTCATGCGTTGCTTTTCCTTGTCACTCTTTTCCTCTGTCTTGTGATTATCAAATTCTCTAAGCCCTCTTTCCTCTTTGTCCCAGAAACTTCAGCTGTCTTTTTCTGATGATAAGTATGTTTCCTTTTCGTTTCCATTCTCTCCAAAACCTTGTTGTTGCTCACATGTTCGGTCCATGGTATCCTCAGCATCCTTCTGTAGAACCAGATTTCAGTTGTTTCAAGTTTTTCCTTCATTCTTGAAACTAATTTTGTCTAAATGCAGATAAATATTTTATTTGTATAGATTATTAAAACGAATGAGTGAAATAATCAGTGATACATTTAATAGCTTAAGTTGATTTACCCTCCTTCCCACTACAGCATATAAATACGTAAGCATTTATAATTCTTATATGTTTTGGATATAAATACATTGCAGCAAATAGCTATTATATATACATTATATTTCCAGGCATTAAACATTCACACATGCATTATACAGACATCAGACATAGATTATACATATATTATACACTATACATATATTATACATACCTTATACATGTATTATATACATATATTATGTAGACATATATAGACATACGTTATATAGACATTATATTTAAATTACATAAATGACACATATTTTATACATATATTACACATACATATGCAATAGATACATTACAACTACACATATTATACATACATACGTTACATCATCATACATTCATTATCGTGATATATCAGTCAGTTGAGTGTCATACATGATACACGCTTGGGCGATCATGTCTTTCTTGACACATGAATGACTAGGTAGAAGGTTCTCTTGCAGCAGGTTGCCATTAATTTTTGCAGTATACTGGTTGAAAACCAAGGCTATAGAGCTCAATCTGTCCTGATATTTAACCCACAGCTGGAGGGAAAAGAGACGGATTAATACCTTTCCCAAGGATTTTTGCACATAAGTGAATGTAACGAATTGAACTGAATTCGAACTCGACTCTCGTTCCGAGCCGATATCCACTGCACCAAAATGCATCGTAATATATCGTCATATATATATATATATATATAAATGCATCGTAATATATATATATATATTACGGAAATTAACGAAACTTGATTATAAACAACCGACAATTTGAAATGAATTGTTTGAACATTATTTTTTTTATCGATACTCGGATTTAAGTAGATATTCTTTTTTTTAATTAAACAGTATTATATATTTATATCTACCGACCTGATTATTTACTATAAATTGTTATTAGGAAAATGTGTGCCATCCGGCAGGATTCGAACCTGCGACCCCTATTTGCATAGGGGAAGCTACCATTTGATCTGGCAATGTCTTAGACCTCTCGACCACGAATAGCCTCCAGTCTAAACGAGGTTATAATCAAGCCTATATAACACAATTTTCGATTCATCGCAAACAACCATATCTGCTCTGAAATGTATCGTAATGTCAACAAATGTAAACATATTACGGAAATGAACGAATTTTAATGAAAATTGGTTATAAACAACCGACAATTTGAAATGAATTGTTTGAACATCGATAAAAAAAATGTAAAACAATTCATATATATATATATATATATATATATATATATATATATTGTTTAAATTTCGATACATTTATGGAGAAATGTATCCACTTTCGGAGATAGAGCGTTTATAGATGCAAACAGTATTGGCATAGTAGTTAGTACTTCGTGGTATCTTTGATTCACTTCTTGATTAAAGCTATCATTAGACCGTCACTAGATATTATTGAGTTCTATGTTCCCACACACTATATATATATATATATATATATATATATATATATATATAATAATATATATATATAAAAGTCTACTTTTGCACTAATACTATTGGAGAAGGCAGGATTTCATCTCGTCTTTCAGTAGCTACAGGCAAACTGGTTTCTCCAGCTTTGGCTTGCGCTCTGTGTAGAAGCGCTTCGCCTAATGGAAAACAGTGGAGATGGCAACGGGAAATATATATATATATATATATATATATATATATATATATATATATGGAGATGGCAACGGTATATATATATATATATATATATATATATATATATATATATATATATGGAGATGGCAACGGTATATATATATATATATATATATATATATATATATATAGTATATCGAAGCATCAAATAATTTTCTAAACATATGCTGTTAAATATAAGAGACAATGAATGTCTATTATGTTTAATCATGAGCCGTACTAAACGTTGTATTTTGGCTTTAATTTCAGTTGAAAATAAAGACAAAAATTCTCCAACATTTGGATAATTATTCATTGATTTGCTTCTAAGCTTTCGGCTCACATGAGCCATCTTCAGAGAGGTTATTTAGAGTGAAATATAATAATATCCACCATCACCGACGATTTTATTTTGTGTTAACATAAAACTCCGCTTGGCAACGTCAATAGTTACCAAAAATAATAAACGCAGTTCTTAAGTTTGCGATGCGGTTTTATGACGTCACACCGCGTGATAGCGCGAAATGACAACAAAACCATATCGTCAAATGCAATGTAATATGTTATGTCCGGATTTAAAGATGATTTTATTGAGTGTTAGTTGTTTAGATTTGATGTACATGGCCTCCAATATCTGCAGGTTCTTCGTATTGTGTGTATGAGTAAAGATCACCGTATTGTTGACCAAAATCTGTCTAATATTACCTACATGTTTATGTTTTTCAGAGAAATGTTGTTTAATAGTACTACTTCTCTATATAGGAAACCAACTAGCATAAATTCGTGTCTTCTTAATTATAATAGTGAATGCCCCTAACGATATAAATTAGCTGTTATAAAAAACTTACTTCAACGCACACAAATGATATCTTCTTCCAAATCTATATTTTATAAAGAATTACACAACATTAAGCAAACACTAGTCAATAATGGATTTCCTAACTCTGTTATTGATCAACAAATTAAAATGTATCTCAACAAAATTAACAATAGCTTTAACAATAATGATAATATTAATAATAATGGTTTACATCAAAATAAACATAACACTATTAACTTATACTATATTGCAACCAAATACATAACAATTATAAACAAGATGAAAAAACTCTCAAAAACATAATACGTAGAAATGTTAAACCAGTGGAAAGTAATAATCAAATTAAACTCATTATATATTATCAAAAATTCAAAACAATTGACCTCATAGTCTATAATAACCCAACAAGCACTAAACTAAATTCTCTACAAAAAAACAATGTAGTGTACCAATTTACATGCCCATTCAGAGATTGCATCTCTGATACTAATAAAAACCCAGTGCATATATTGGTTTTACTACAACCACGCTCTCCCGTAGACTTACATGTCATCTTCTGATCAGAGTACTATTAAACAACATTTCTCTGAAAAACATAAACATGTAGGTAATATCAGACAGATTTTGGTCAACAATACGGTGATCCTTACTCATACACACAATAAGAGGAAGCTGCAGGTATTGGAGGCCATGTACATCAAATCTAAACAACCAACACTCAATAAAATCACCTTTAAATCCGGACATGACATATTACATTGCATTTGACTACATGGTTTTATTGTCATTTCGCGCTATCCCGCGGTGTGACGTCATAAAACCGCATTGCAAATTTGCGAACTGCGTTTATTATTTTTGGTAACTATTGCAGTTGCCAAGCGGAGTTTTATGTTAACACAAAATAAAATCGTCCGTGATGGTGGATTTTATAATATTTCCGTCTAAATAACCTCTCTGAAGATGGCTCATGTGAGCCGAAAGCTTAGAAGCAAATCAATAAATAATTATCCAAATGTTGGAGAATTTTTGTCTTTATTTTCAACTGAAATTAAAGCCAAAATACGACGTTTAGAACGGCTCATGATTAAACATAATAGACATTCATTGTCTCTTATATTTAACATAGTATATATATATATATTCATTAAAATGACTGAGAAGGTATTATGGCTAAGATTTTTTATTTACACTACCGGTCATAATTATTAGGCAACCCCATGTTTTAAAAAATTATATATTTCATACTATTTTTTTTTATTTATTGCCAAATGAATAATTGTAAATAAAAATAGAATGGTTCTTTTGTTAATATTACCCAATAACGTGCATCAAATGAATCTATAAATATTTAATATTGCAGCTTCATCAATGAAGGAATGAAGAAAATTTAGGGTGATTCGGACGAGTTCATCTTTGCTTCCTTGTCTTGTAAAACTTTGCAAAGTAATAATAACAAAAGAACCATTCTATTTTCATTTAGAATTATCCACTTGGCAATAAATATTAAAAATAGTATGAAATACATCATTTCTTTTAAAAAAAACTGGGGTGGCTTTATAATAATTGCCGGTGGTGTATATATATATATATGGCAAATCTACCAGGTGCGATGAGTAAATTGTCGCTATTTAACTGGTAAAATTTGGTAAAGTAATAATAACAAATGAACCATTCTATTTTCATTTAGAATTATCCACTTGGCAATAAATATTAAGAATAGTATGAAACACATCATTTCTTAAAAAATAAAAAAAAACTGGGGCGTCCTAATAATTATGGCCGGTAGTGTAATTTTTCATGTGATATTATGATTTTTCTTTACAGGACATAAGATATCTAAAAATGTCCAAAGGTTTTGTTATTCTGAACGCTTTCGGCTATACTTTTAGCCATTATCAGGATGGATTTTATTTTACGTGTGATGGAATATATGTAGTATTTACATTAGCCACACCACCAAGCTGTTGATGAGAAGCTTAATTTTGCACTTTTAGACCAGAGTTTAATTCGACCATATTCAAACACGCACGGAGACCTACCAAACTCTATCTGTGACATAGTTATTGATAAAACAAATATCATAGCATCATCTACATGCAAAAAACAAATGCTAAAAGTAATTAACAATTAAAAAGAAAAATCCGAAACTTAATAATATCAACGACGAATGGGTCATCAATATAAAACAAACACATGACTCTACACACATAATCAACCATACGTAAAATAAAACCCATCCTTGATAATTGCTAAAAGTATAGCCGAAAGCGCTCAGAAAAAGAAAAGATTTGGACAATTTTTTTATAATTTGAGTTCTGAAAAGAAGAAAATCATAAGATCTCATAAAGAATTACATAAAAAGCTTAACAATAATACCTTGTCTGTCATTTTTAATGAAACTTGCATAAAATAGTGATTGCTGCCCAAATACGCAATATATATATTTTTTCATTTGTAAACGAGTTTTTACATAACCTAGGTTCCTACCATGTGGTGTCTTCAAGCGATTTGCAATAACTCTAATTATTAGTTATTGCAAATCGCCTGAAGACACCACATGGTAGAAACCTAGGTAGCGTAATAACTCGTTTACAAATGAAGAATATTCAAAAGTTTTGCAATATAATTGTATTGAACACTTTTTAATACAAATGTGTATTGGTCTAATTTTATTATGACCGAAAAATAAGTAATTAAACAATATATATATATATATATATATATATATTTGCAATATATATATATATATATATATATATATATAAGAAAAACTAATAAAAGGTTGTAAGTTGAAAAATGTATTTTTTGACAGTATTTGTTTACTTCTATTATAATATTAATAATAAATAATCTATTAATAATAGAAATAAACAAATACTGTCAAAAATACATTTTTAAACTTACAACTTTGTAGTAGATTTTCCTATACATATTAAGACAGTATACGTGGATCATCACTATGTTTTATATATATATATATATATATATATATATATATATATATATATATATATTGTCATCCGCAGACAGATCTGTTTCTCCGTATCACAGCTCATCAGTACGTTTAAACTCCGATTGCTTTTATACCCAGGATATAATATTTATTCAGAAATTATAACATGGATATGTTACAATATCACTACAAAAGTAGCTATTTTGTTTCGACATTTCTTGTGTCTTGTCAAGTGATGTTGTTATTTTAAATTGAAAATAACCACATCACTTGACAAGACACAAGAAGTGTCGAAACAAAATAGCTACTTTTGTAGTGAATATTGTAACATATCCATGTTATAATTTCTGAATAAATATTATTAGCTCTACTTTGTATTGAGCACTTTTTTAAAAATATTGTTTCTTTGGACAAGGAATATTATTTCACCCATACCTTATATATATATATATATATATATATATATATATATATATATATGTGTGTGTGTGTGTGTGTGTGTGTGTGTGTGTGTGTGTGTGTGTGTGTGTGTGTGTGTGTGTGTATGCCTGTGTGTAGCTTTATGTATGTTCTTTACATTTCATACAAAATTTTGTTCAATCCTGCAATATAAAATAATAAAAGGATTTATATTTAAAACTTGAACTCTGAAATATCCGTTAAACCCTGAAATATAATCAAAGCGCCTGAAATATCCATTCATTCATTCATTGGTAGACTTAGAACAATGAATTTAGATTACTCACGCTGCAAATAATATTTTCAGTTGTGTCACCATGATGCAATGCGCTTAATACATTTTAAGTTAAATTGTTATACGTTTTCTGTCGGGTTTGTCCCGAGGCCAATCTAGCAAACGAAGATGTTTGAATTTGAAATCCAATTCGTCTAGGAAGCAGTTAGGTCAATATGTAGCTCTACAAGAAACCATTCTCATTATGTCATCTGCAATCATCTCTGAACTAGTCATGTCAATATTTACACTTGTTACAAAGCCACGACCTTTATGGTATGTGGATTTGCTTATGGACCAGTCCCGTCAATATTTAGACTTGTTAGAAGCCATAGCCTTTGTGGCATCTACATTAGCTTATGGACCAGTCCCGTCAATATTTACACTTGTTAGAAGCCATGGCCTTTGTGGCATCTGGATTATCTTATGGACCAGTCCCGTCAATATTTAGACTTGTTAGAAGCCATGGCCTTTGTGGCTTCTGGATTAGCTGATGGACCAGTCCCGTCAATATTTAGACTTGTTAGATGCCATAGATTTGTGACTTCTGGATTATCTTATGGACCAGTCCCGTCAATATTTAGACTTGTTAGAAGCCATAGACTTTGTGGCATCTAGATTAGCTGATGGACCAGTTCCGTTAATATTTACACTTGTTAGAAGCCATGGCCTTTGTGGCTCCTGGATTATCTTATGGACCAGTCCCGTCAATATTTACACTTGTTAGAAGCCATGGCCTTTGTGGCATCTGGATTTTCTTTTGGACCAGTCCCGTCAATATTTACACTTGTTAGAAGCCATGGCCTTTGTGGCTTCTGGATTATCTTATGGACCAGTCCCGTCAATATTTACACTTGTTAGAAGCCATGGCCTTTGTGGCTTCTGGATTATCTTATGGACCAGTCCCGTCAATATTTACACTTGTTAGGCCTTGCACCCGCCCTCTATTAAAGCTTGTTAAATTCAATAATTCGAGTGTTAACATTTGCTTATATCTGCAGCGTGAATAAACTTGGGTGAATTTGATTAGTCAAACCAAAACATCAATAATATTAATCTTGTAAACTAAAATCTAGAACAACAATAAATACGTACTACAATTACTAATGCTACTACTACTGCTACTATTACTACTGTCTATGACTAAAATATCAGACTAATATAAGCTTAGTAAATAACACCAAATACTAATCTACCGTGCTATAACTATGTGAGAAACTTTACGGCAATCCCAAAGTACACGTGATCCAGTTAAGCAAGTATCTATGTGCATTACCAACCGGTCAAATGTTAAAATTTCATTTTTAAAGTTTACAGTTGCTGTTTGTATCAAGGTTTAAAGATTTTATCAATCCTGTTTATTGATTAACAAGCAAATCTTATTGATATGTCCCGGAAAGAGATATATATCAATACGAGGTCGTTAAGAGGTTAAGGCAAATGTAACTTGTTAGGTAAATCTAGTACGTAGACGTAATTGTCGTATGCAGTATCCTGAGACGTAGGCGTAGTCAATAGTAGACGTAGATCTCTAGTGGAAGATCTCTAGATCTCTCTCACTCACAACATTTATTTACACAGAATACAAAATGTGGCACAAGGCATAATACGGGGATAGGGAAGGCTGGTCATCATCTGTCCTACTTTAACTTTACTATTAACTTTCGTCGACCCTGGGACACTGCAATAATCCTTACACCACAATACCATTCTTACTACGTCAACCATAATACCTCAGTTACTCTATGTAATCCTACTTAACTCCCATATGTACAATTTAGAGTGGAGGGCGGGGACAGAAAATAACAATATTTAAAAGTTTCCCCAGTGATTTTATACAATGAAAAACATTATTTACAAGCAACTAAACAAAAATCTTATTAGTAATTTATGTCAGGGTTAATTTTGGCAAGCACGCAATGTATGTCACATTCCACCTCCAGTCGGTTTCGTGGCTTTGGGCTTGATTGTGAGTAAAGTAGAAAATCCTGACTCAGAAAGGTAGGTTGTAGAAAACAGAATGAGGATTTTCAATTATTTCCCCTCTGGTAGCTTCAAATTTCCCCTATGGTGAAATTACCCCCAGTGTGGGAATCGCTGGCTTAGATTATGAAAACTAAAAGTAAAACCTTCAAAGCAGCTACCCACAGTTCGTAAGTAGCCAGAAGAAGAGTGAAGCAAATAAAAAAATAAACGAAAACTTTCGAGATCAAGTGTAACTTGATTGGAAGTTAGTGAGTTTTAGTCGCAGACGTATATTGTAACGTAGGGAGATGGTTAATGTTTCTTTGATTTGGCCTTGTGTCATACTTAACCGAACTCCCTACAGCTTACAAGTTTTATGCAGAATTATCATCATCAGAATTATCAGAAGGTTGGTTGTTGGCAGAATGGAATATGTGGAATAGCGTGGAACAGTGTAAGAATAAAATATACATATTTCATGTTAAAATAGAAATTTATTAAAAGGGAAAAATAACAAGTTGTAGAAGTTCATGTGAAATTAGAGAGTTTAGGGTTATCAAGAGCTGTAGAAAATGTTCGTAGTAGTAATGTAGGTATTAAAATGTCCGCAGAAATTTAGAGTTCATGGTTGTGTAGTAGAAGATTGTAAAGGCTTTGTTCCTTCCTCTTTTTAATAGGTTGCGACGGGTTGGGAGACAGAGGAGGCAAACAAATAAAGAAGTGGTACGTCCATTTTGTCGTTGTTGTTGTTCTCTTTGGCGGCATGGTGTGAAAATGAAGAAAAGGACGTTGGGAGAAGGGGTCAAATGAAACTGTGACGTGCCCTGCGTCCGGGTCGGTTTATTAAATTTTTTTTCGTTACATTGCCACGAGGTCGTCAGCTAACCGTTTCCATGTCGATTGCCTTTGACAGGTTAGCGTCGTGGTTTTTTTAATAGTCAAGCTTGTCATGATGCCGGCACCAGAGAAGTTATTCACATTTTGGCGTGAAAATACGTCATATATGAATTTGCTGTTTATAATCCAATCAGGATTCAGAACTTGCTTTTCGCACTTGTGAATTTTTCTTAGCTGGGTTTTACAACAATGCTTTTAGTTCTTAATTTCTTATTCCTTCAATATAAGGAGGTTAACAGAGTGAGTGAACTAACATTTTCTAAAACTTGTTATATTAAGCGTATGTGGTGTAATGGTTAACAAGCTTGTCTCGCTAAAGACATTTACAACTGAGTAGTGAGTTCGATCCTCATTAGGTACTCTACACTTTTGGCCTGGTGCCACATCTAAGCGGCGCTAAGAAGATATTTAAACGTATGGTCGTAGAACAGGAAAAAAAAACGACGGAGAATTAGGAAATAAATAATTGTATTAAGGAAAAGATTCAACAAGTGGTAAGTCGGTGTGAATGTCTCTCGTTGAAAGAGATAAGTAGATTCCTAAAAGGCCTGTAGGGAGACAATAGTTGTCTTCCCTTAAGGCGAACAACAGTTGTCTTCCCTTTTGGAGGAACTCTTTTTTTTTTTATCTGGGTCCAGTTCCCTTCCCTGCTTTAGTGGAGATAGCCACGAGGACCAATTGCTGGCGTAACGATATGTCGTTTCTTATGTAGTCTTGCTAAAAAACATTCCCTTCCATTTGAACAACGTGAGCATTCATTTTGTTTTGGGACGTACTTAAACATTCTTATTGTATTGTACTTATTTGTGTTTTATTAAATGCCTATTTCTTATTGCCATGTAACTTGTACTTCTTTTCCCTAAACGTGCTACGGCAGCGTATTAATATTTATATCAGTATCGCGTAACTCTAAATATCGCTGGTTCGCAACCCAATACTAAAAGGCCGTTTGTAAGACAGGAGAGGGTAAGTGAGTTGTGAATTACTGTGGCGATGGCCTAAAAGATGTTTTTAGAGATGGGAGGTAGTTGTCGACGAGCGTTGTAAATCATGGTTGGTGTGCCGGCTGTCTGCTGAAGAAGTCCCTTTCACGGGGTTTTATATACTTTTCCAAAGCTTGGGTCGGCTTTTACTTTTCTTTGTTTCTTTAGGCGGGAGTGAGTGCTATTGATAAAAATTCTGGATTGTAATTTTCTTTTGAGTGTATAAGTGAAAGGGAAGCTATGTGCGGAGTCTATGCGCAATTTACTAAGTTTTTAGTTCAGCCTTGAGGTTCAGTGGCGAAAATTTGTATAACACGAATTAAAAGAAGATCTGGTTTTAGGAAGATTATAGCAAACTCTTGAGTCTAAGCTTGGTGGAACCTACGTTCGGATGCTGGAAGCTATACTTATCATTTTTTGGAGACAACATCCAATTAAATCACAGCTTCATGGATTTCATCCTTGATATTTCTACAACTTTACATGAATGCAGAATATGCTTTGCAGGACAATTCTGGTGAACAAAACAAGAACTTGAGAGGGGAGAAGCAGGCAATTAGTCGGTGTCGACCTGTCTGTCGGGCGGTGATGTAGAGGTGCAGAGTCAAGAAAGTCGCACGTTGTGACGCAGAGGTGAGTAGATAGATATATATATATATAGATAGATAGATAATGAACAGAATGAGATATATATATATATATATATATATATATATATATATATATATATATAGATAGATAGATAGATAGATAGATAGATACGTTAGTTTGGATGCCTAGCGAGAGACGATTAGCGAAAAAGGAGAGCATATGTATATATATATATATATATATATATATATATATAATGAACAGGATGAGATAGATAGATAGATAGATAGATAGATAGATAGATAGATAGATACGTTAGTTTGAGTGCCTAGCGAGAGACGATTAGCGAAAAAGGAAAGCATATATATATATATATATATATATAGATATAGATAGATAATGAACAGGATGAGATAGATAGATAGATAGATAGATAGATAGATAGATAGATAGATAGATAGATAGATAGATAGTTTGAGTGCCTGGCGAGAGACGATTAGCAAAAGAGAGGTCGGAAGTAGTCGGTGTTTTTCCTGATTGAAGAGCGGATCTGGTCCGTTATTCTGTCGTGAGAGAAAACACAAGTAGCAATGAAGATGTCCAAAGAGTCACTTTATCCATAACATTAAGTTGTGCTTGGCGCATCCTTTAATAAAGAAATAAACAATCCAGTATATAGTGAAAATACGATTTGTATTTTCTGCTCTCGCTGTGGCGATATTTTAAATTTACATCGCTTTCCTAAACGTACACCGATTTTTTCCCAGTTTCTGTTCACACGGACTCAGTTGTGAATCGAAACACAACCTGGTGTGATTTATGGGGTCCGTCAGTGATGGATTGTCAAAGGGCACCGTTTGTAGGTTTACTAGTGATCGGTCTTCAAGCTTAAAGCAAATATAATAGTAAGATGAACCGTTTCCATACCAGAAACATTCAGCATTCCTTGAACAAACAGCTTTACTGTCAGTTAAAATTTTTAAAATTGAATTTTTCTCATAGACTTCTCAGATCAACACATTGTTATCGATTTTTCTAGTATTATTTGGGCTTTCTTTCCTAAGCTCTTTATTAAACACGACCGGTGAGTTTAAAAAGTGAGATTTTATAACATTTAAATGCTTATGAACTAAGACACACGTAAGATAATTATTGCACCTACGTAAAGCTTTGCTTTGTCTCACCTACCTTGAGGGATTTTGTTTTTATCTTCCGCCCAAAAGAAATTCAGGGGCGAGGAATAAACTTTAAGCAAGGTTGAAGCCAGAAGGAAGAATAAAAAAATCAACACATACACTTACTATTACTCCTTGTATGAAACTGCCACCCGCCAATGCAAACGACTTAGCCGTTTGTATGGCGCTTCCAGAACCTGACAAATTCTTCAGATCTTCGAGTTTTGTCTTGTCTGGTTGATGCATTTCATAGCATTCAGTCATCAGTTGAAACACCGCTTTCTTGTCCAGGGTATCTTTTACTTCCTGAAAATACATGAATAAATAAATAAATAAATAAATAAAAGAGTACTTACAAAGAGTACTTACAAAGAGTACTTACAAAGAAAGAAAAGAGTACTGGAATGTTATCCGATCCCCGCTCATTTTTTTATTTCTATAATCATATCGTCTCCAAGCAAGGCATTTTACTGCCACTGTTTAGCAGGGGGTTACATAGAAGGAAGGTTATTAGAAAGAGTGACAGGTTATATAGGGGGTGTCAGGAAGTGTGTAAAAGAAAGATCACTGTGACCATAAAATAGGGGATCAATTTATATATTGATTGTAATGTAGAATTGATCCCCCACTTTATTTCCACATGATAATAGTATGGAAATATGAGTAAAGACGATGTCTTTTTTTAAAAATCATATTGCCCCAAGCAAGACATTTTACTGCCACTGCTTTGCAGGGGGTTACATAGGAAGAAAGTTATGAGAAAGAGTGACAGGTTATAAAGGGTGTCAGGAAGTGGGTAAGAGAAGGATGAGAATATTGATGAGAGTGGAGTGGACGTAGAAAGGAGCATGAGAGACAAGATGAACATTAGCGAGATAGGAGATGACTATTGACTTTACATTTAAATTCTTGGAGAATATAGCTGTCGGGAAAGCAAATAAATGGAAGGGAATTCCACAGGCTGGAAGTACGAGAAAAGAAGCTGATGGAGAAGAATTTGCGTTTGCATTTTATTGGTTTCACAGTAAAACGGTGGGACCTAGTTGCTAATCTTGTAGCTCGAGTGAATTTATATATGGGGGGTGTCAGTGAGCTAAGTTCATCAAAGCAGAAGCTGTGAAAGTAATTGTAGAAGAGACACAAGGAAGCTACATTCCGCCGGTGAGAAAGTGACTGTACCTGAGCTGCCAAGTCGGGATCGATCACATTACAGATTCTCTGTTGGATTTTGTCAAGGACACCTAAGCGGATAGCAGTAGCACCCAACCAGATATGGCAGCTGTATTCAATGCACGGGCGGACGGTAGATTTATATATGTGCAGGATTTTTTCAGGCGGAAAAAGCTTCCTGGCCCCGCACAGGGAACCGACTTTCTTCGCAGCGGATTTACCTATGGATTCTCTATAGTCATTCCACTTGAGGTCTGTTGTGAGAGTTAAGCCGAGGAGACGCATTGTTTTGTTTTCAGGGAGACTAGCCTGATCCAGGCTGATGGTGGGGGGCAGGAGCGATTGTCTGTGATGGTTAATATATAGCAGCTTCGTTTTGGAAGCATTAAACTTCACGAGCAAAGAAGCAAGGAGGAACTCGTCCGAATCACCTTAATTTTTTTTCATTCTTTCATTGATGAAACTGCAATATAGGTAATTATTAAATATTTATAAATTCATTTTCATTGTGCATGAGAAACTATCAAAGGCAGATTAACGGTTCTTTGAAATACAAATGTTTTTTTCTTAAGAAAAAAATCCCCCAAAACTGTAATTTTATTTCTTTTAGGACAACAGTTCAATTAAATCGATATATTAGCAACAAAACTATTTTACTTACTTCGAAAAGTTCGAAGAGGGTGAGAAAGAAAGACGTAACTCAAGCGATGCCGGATGTTTGAGTCATTTCAACAAAGTATTTCGATTTATAATATATATGATCTCAAAAATATATATATATATATATATATATATATATATATATACACATACACACTACTGGCCATAATTATTAGGCTGCCCCAGCTTTTGTTATTATTACTTTGCAAAATTTTACAAGATGAACTCGTCCGAATCACCCTAAATGTTCTTCATTCTTTCATTGATGAAACTGCAATATAGATAATTATTAAATATTTATAAATTCATTTGATGCACATGTTATTGTGCAGTATTAACAAAAGAACCATTCTATTTTCATTTACAATTATTCACTTGGCAATAATTACTAAAAAATAGTATGAAATACATCATTGTTTTTAAACACTGGCATGGCCTAATAACTATGGCCAGTAGTATATATATATATATATATATATATATATATATATATATATATATATATGTATATATATATACAGGGTGCAATGGGTAAATTGTTGCTATTTGTCTTGTAAAAAGTTTCAAATGAATAATAACAAAAGAATCATTCTATTTTTATTTACTATTACTCACTTGGCAATAAATACTTAAAAATAGTATGAAATACATAATTTCTTTTAAAACACTGGCGTTGCCTAATAATTATGGCCGGTAGTGTATATGTATGTGTTTGTATGTACATGTAATTGTGTGGGTGTGTACATGCGAGTGCTATTAAGTTCTTGCTTCGACTAAGAAGCCCTGAAATAATGACCAATGATCAGGTTGATATTTGGTCAGAATATCAAAATGCCGTCTACAGGTCGGGGATATTAGAACCAAGCAGGTTCAAAAAATTAAATATCTGGGAAGTGTTCTGACAGAAGACGGAAAGTGCGACACTGAGATCCGAAAGTGTATTGGTATGATGCATTCCAGAAGCTGAGTAGAGTATTGAGAGACAGGAAAATTTGTTGGAAACAAAGAAGAGAGTACTGGATTGTTATGTGATGTCTGTCCTTCAATATGGCAGTGAATGCTGGACAATCTCATCAAAGATGAAGGAAAGACTTGAAACAACCGAAATGTGGTGCTACAGAAGCATACTGGATATAAAATGGGGGATCAATTCCATATTACAATCAATACATAAACTGATCCCTCACTTTGTGGTCACAGCAATTTCTATACATTTATATTCCTGACATCCAAAAGCACAAGGATGCATTCCAGAAGCTGAGTAGAGTATTAAGAGACAAGAAAATTTGTTGGAAACAAAGAAGAGAGTACTGGACTGTTATGTGATGTATATCTACCTATATGGCAGCGAATGCTGGAAAATCTCCTCAGAGATGAAGGAAAGACTCGAAGCAACAGAAATGTGGTTCTACAGAAGGATACTGAGGATACGATGGACGGAACATTCGAGCAACGACAAGGTTTTCCAAAGAATGGAAACTAAATGAAAACTTATACTTAACAACAATAAGAGACAAATGAAGTTTCTTGGACACGCAGGACAAATGAAGTTTCTGGGACACTTAAGAAGGGGAGCTTTAAAAATCTGAAACTCACAGGGTGGATATATATAGAGAGAGAGACAGGTGAAAGTACTTGATGGCCTTAAAGACAGCAGGGCAGGGTTTGGGAGAAATAACAGAATGTGCTTCCTGATCTGATCTGACAACATATATTAAGAGCAACAAGATATGTTAACACTTGCGATATAATACTTTTCAGACCCTCCAAAACAAAAAATCGTGCGGAAGCTATGTGACAGAGGTGGTCAAACTTGACTATTGTAAAAGCCACATACAATAAAGTTCTGATGTTTGAAATCCGCACTCATTGTCTCGGCTCACCCAAATCTTTAATCACCTTACCACAGAAACTCAGTCTTTTGACATTAAACTGTAACACTTGCTCACCTGTAATTTCTTTAATTCCTCTGTCTCCCGTCATTTTTTAATCTTTAATTCCTCCCCGATGACAGCAGTATTCTGACATTTCTCTGTAAACTTTGCGAACCACAAATTTCTTTAATCCATCTGCATTCAGTCATTCCTTAATCTTACCATGTCCTCAATCTTCTGACAGACCTCTATAACCATTGCTGACCGGAAATGTCTTCGATTTATCTGCATTCCCTCATTCCTTAATCCTTAATCCCCTTACCCATGCCGTCAGTCTTCTGACATTCTTCTGTAACCCTTGCGAACTGGAAATTTCTTTAATTCCTCTACATCCATCTATTCCTTAATCTTTAATCCGCTGACCATTGACCTCAATCTTTTGACCTTTCTCTGTAACACTTGAACACTGATCCCTGAAAATTATCTAGTCCCTCTGCCTACCACGATTCCTTAAAATCTGATCCCCTTAATCATGACTTCAATCTTCTGACTTTCCTCTGTAAAACTTGCTGACGAGAAACCTCTTTAATCCATCCATTGTTTAATATTTAATCCTTTTACCAACGTCTACAGTTTTCTAATTTTCCTCTGTAATCATTGCAGATTTCAAACTTCTTTAATCTCTCGGCCTCCCACCATTTGTTAATCTTTAATTTTTTTTATAATCATTTCACCCCGAGCAAGGCGGAAACGCCACTGATGTGCAGGGGGTTACATAAATGTAAAAAGATTAATTAGAAAAGAGTGAGGAGTACAATCTAGTTAGAAAGGAGCAATAGAAAGCTGAGAAAGCAGGTGCGATGACAGATACATAGGTGGAGAGAAAGGGAAGGTTATACAGGGGTGGGGAGAGAGCTAGAGTCCAGTGGTTAGTAGATGAGTATTGACTTTGCATTTAAATTTCTGGAGGTTGTAGCCGTCAGGAAAGCAAGAATACGGGAGCGAGTTCCACAGGCGGGAAGTGCGAGAGAAGAAGCTGCAGGAATAGAATTGTCGTCTGCATTTGGCTAACCTGACTGTGAATGGGTGGGACCCAGACGCCAGTCTGGTTGCACGAGTAAACACCTGTTGAGGAGGCATCAATGACTTAAGTTCGTCTGAGCAGAAGCCATGAAAGTATTTATAGAACAGACAAAGGGAGGCCACATTTCGACGATGGGGAAGTGGCTGCAGTCGGGCCGCCAGATCAGTACCTATCACATTACAGACTCTCCTTTGGAGCCTGTCAAGAACACTGAGGAGAACGGCAGAGGCACCTGACCATAAATGGCAGCAGTACTCCATGCACGGACGGATGGTTGACTTGTATATATGCAGGATGGATTCAGGTGGAAAAAACATCCTGGATCGACATAGTGACCCAACCTTCTTAGCAGTAGATTTTGCTATGGATTCAATATAGTGGTTTAATACCTCTAACAACGACTTCAGTCTTCTGAAATTATTCTTAATCCCTTTCTGACCAGAGATTTCTTTAATCCCTCGGCCTACCACCGTTTGTTAATCTTTAATACCTCTAACAACGACTTCAGCCTTCTGATATTATTCTGTATCCCTTTCTGACTAGATATTTCTTTAATCCCTCGGCCTACCACCGTTTGTTAATCTTTAATACCTCTAACAACGACTTCAGCCTTCTGATATTATTCTGTATCCCTTTCTGACTAGATATTTCTTTAATCCCTCGGCCTACCACCGTTTGTTAATCTTTAATACCTCTAACAACGACTTCAGCCTTCTGATATTATTCTGTATCCCTTTCTGACTAGATATTTCTTTAATCCCTCGGCCTACCACCGTTTGTTAATCTTTAATACCTCTAACAACGACTTCAGCCTTCTGATATTATTCTGTATCCCTTTCTGACTAGATATTTCTTTAATCCCTCGGCCTACCACCGTTTGTTAATCTTTAATACCTCTAACAACGACTTCAGCCTTCTGATATTATTCTGTATCCCTTTCTGACCAGAGACTTCTTTAATCCCTCGGCTTACCACCTTCATCTTTAATCCCCTTAACCATGACTTCAGTCTTCTGATATTATTCTGCATCCCGTTATGACCAGAAATTTCTTTAATCCCTTGGCCACTCAACATTCCTTAAGCAATAATCCCCTTAAACATGGCGTCAGTTTTCTGATATTCTTCTGTATCCCTTTCAGATCAGAACTTTCTTTAATTCCTCGGCCTTCCACCATTCCATAATCATTAATCCCTTTAACCAATATTTCAGTCTTCTGACATTCTTCTGAGATTTTTTTTAATCTCTCGGCCTTCCACCATTTCTTAATCTTTAATCCTCTTAACCATGTCTTTAGTCTTCTGACATTTTTCCGTAACCCTTGCTGACCGTAAATTTCTCTAAACCCTCGGTCTTCCACCATTTCTTAATCTTTAATCCCCATAACCACGACTTTAATCTTCTGACATTTTTCTGTAACCCTTGCTGACCGTAAGTTTTTTTTAATCCCTCGACCTGCCACCATTTCTTAATCTTTAATCCTCTTAACCACGACTTCAGTCATCTGACATTTTTCTGTAACTCTTGCTGACCGAAAATGTCTTTAATCTCCATCAATCTTTCATCATTCCACAGCACTAAAGATCCATGTGTAACTGAGATCTAGCATTAAAATTTGAATATAAATTTTTAATTTTTTTTTAAATCCTCGTATATGTTTAATCTAATGTGTTCTCATTTCATTCTTTGACAATAATTATAAATCTTTAAATTTTTTCTAATTTGCTTTTTATATTAACTGAGCTCGTTTATCATATTTCCACGAACCACATATTAAAAGGTTAAAAGAGTTTGTATCTGGTTCGCGAGCCTCGGTTTGTCTATTCCTGTTATATGTCAAAGATACAATTAGAAATCACGGTAGAAAAAATCGTGATATGACTTTAGATTACTTTACATAATTTATATAGAATCAGTTTGAAATGTTTAAGGTTTAAACCTTTTTTTGCATTTAATCTCAAGATATTTATATCTTGTTTTTGAATTTGTATTAATTTGAAAACACCTTCGTTGATATTGGCTTCTTGATGTTTAAAAGAATATTTCACCCAAAACAAGACAATAAAGCCTCTAAGACACAAGAAAAAACGGTAAATTTTTGTTTTGTTCCCCGAAGGCCTTTACCCCTTCAAATCTTTCCTAAAACATCCTTATTTCCGTGCAAAAGTAAATGCTGAACTCAAATCGATAATCGTTTATTGACGAAACCTACCTTTTTTCAATTTTACAACCAGAAAAATATCGAACTTCTTTTCGTTGTTTATCTTACCCCATAACCACGGTTCAAAAAATGTTATTCACTGCTGAATGACTTCACGCGTAGTTTGGCGATTTTTCGACCAATTTACTTACTTTCTGCAATTCATACGTGGAAATTGAGTTTTGAACCCAAACAAATCGCGGAGTAATTGCTCAAAGGAAGTAAACGGGCCGAAATAAGTATCCTACGCCCCAAGTCATTCAGCGGTGAATCAGATATGCGAAAGGTGGTGAGGGGTGAGATATAGTCCGACGTTTTTGTGGTTGATAACAGGAAAAATGTTAGGTTTCTTCAATAGACAATTATCGATTTGGTTTCGTCATTTACTTTTGCACGTAATTAAGGGAGTTTAGGAAAGATTTGACGGGTGTAAAAAGGCCTTCGGGGAACAAAACAAAAATTTACCGAAAAAACATTATGAATGCGCATGAACAGCACCTCCTGAAAGGTTACGTGCTACTTTTATAAAAACCTCTCACCGTATTGCGCAAATTTGGCTGTAATGCATGTACTGAGTATACCCTAATCAAATTGGTTGTTCTGATAGGGATATTGAGCCTCGTTTAGTTTTTAAACGCTCCTTTTTGTTGGCATTCTCCTCTCTCAATAATAATAAAAAAAATTAAATAATTCGGTTAAAAATTGCCATAATATCATGATTATTAAAAAAGAAGAGAAATTAAAATACTCTATAAAAATATTTAATAAACATTAAACAATAGGGTTATTTAGAGATGATACACATTATAAATCTTGAACTATTATTAAATTGGAAATTTATTTATTCTCCAAGTTAAAACATTTTACTCTATTGCGCTTGTTAATATCACGCGATGATATACATTTTTTCTTTGTGACATCTTTGATTGTTAAATATATTCATACGTTTTTTTTCTTCTACGAATGATCTTGAAAAATAATTTTTAGTAGCATTTGTTGCTCCTTCGTGATATGATGGATAAGAACCAATTTAGTTTCGTTATTATCAATATTTACTAATCGTAACCGTTACGACCCCCGCGCTTCGTCCCAAATAAGACATAGGATTTCAATTACCTTAGCCACTTGGGAAGCCCCTGGACCGTTTTCTTCGACTAAAGAAACAATCAGATTTGCGATGCTCTGTCTTAATTCCAAAACCTGCAAAAAAGAAAATCGAAAAAAAAAAAAAGCAAATTAAAACGTGGACAAAAAATTGGAAAAATAAAAACAATATTCGAATACTATTTTTGTAGATGTCTAATAAACAAAAGTGAGGAAATAATAATCATGAATTTTTAAAAATATTAATTACTAAATTAATTATTTTAGTTTGGGATTAATGTATTATATGCATGAGGTTATGAATTTAACCGTTTTTTCTTTAATTTTTTAAACATTTTTATAATGACGTATGTTCGCATGGGAAGCAGTGACGACTGTGGAACTCTGAAAGTAGGGGACACTTGGGGGCCCAGATTCTTATGAGAGGGGGGCAAACACAAGCAGTGTCTTCATTTTCATACTACATCACTATCGCATATACAACTTGGGAATGAGTTTGAGTATAAGTATGTTACTTCACTAACTTTTCATTCATAGTAGTGGAGTTCTAATCTATTCTTGTCCTCTTTTTCACTCTCAAGCTGTTGGAACACAAGAGAGGTTAATTTCAAAACAAAATCAAAAGGTTGATACTAACATCAATACTAGCAGAACAGTGTGATTTGTCTGCTCTGATTTTTTTTACTCCACAAAACTTTTTGAAGCACAAAAATAAATGTTTTCAAACTCTCCCATATATATATATATATATATATATATATATATAGCAACGTCTTAGACCGCTCGAACGAGGTTTTAGTCAAGCCTATATAACACAATTTTTGATTCATCGCAACAACCATATCTGCTCTGAAATGTATCGTAATGTCAACAAAAATGTAAACATGTTAGGGAAATCAACGAATTTTAACGAAACTTGGTTATAAACAAACGACAATTTGAAATGAATTGTTTAAACATTATTTTTTTATCGATACTCGTATTTAAGTAGATAGGCGTCGCAGGTTCAAATCTTGCCGAATGACACACATTTTCGTAATAACAATTTATTGTAAATAATCAGGCCAGTAGATATAAATATATAATACTGTTTAATTAAAAAACATAATATCTACTTAAATACGAGTATCGATAAAAAATAATGTTCAAACAAAAATCATTTCAAATTGTCGTTTGTTTATAACCAAGTTTCGTTAAAATTCGTTAATTTCCGTAACATGTTTACATTTTTGTTGACATTACGATACATTTCAGAGCAGATATGGTTGTTGCGATGAATCGAAAATTGTGTTATATAGGCTTGATTAAAACCTCGTTTAGACTGGAGGTCATATATATATATATATATATATATATATATATATATATATATATATATATATATATTCGTTGCTTTTTATTTCTACACATTCACCGGTAAAGTTGACTGTTTCGCCACACCTATTTTTGTCAACGCTCAAAATATAGCTTCAAGCGAGTCCTAAATCTACGTGTCGCTTTAAAATTTGTCATATCGTTCTTCAACCATTGCATTATTGTTGCGAAAATGTGATGCCAGGTCACTTTTTGTCTAGGAATGCTAAAAATCTTTCTCGTAAAATCTTAAGGGAAGTTCTTCTTTGTTTTCCACAATTTCGATTTACGAAATTCTTTAATTTTGGATATCTGGGGAAATGTGTAATTTTTACCTTTTCGGTGGAGCAGTTGGCGAAGTCGCCCGCCCTGAGAATAAAGTTGATATAGTCAATAATTTTATTGTCGTAAATCACGACACGGTTTTCTTGGTTGCTCTGAAATGAAGAAAAAAATCGAACGTTTATTTTGCAGATAAAGTTAAAGTAGTAGAGATTACCTCATTAATGTCTATTGTAAAATCCGGTACTAATTATAAAATATAAAATCTGGTATTAATCAGAGATTTATAAAAATTCCAGGATTAATTGCAGGCTTCTATCTATAATCTATTAATGCCGAAAGTCTCAGAAATGGTATCGTAGGCATTAAAGAAAGAATGATGAATAAACTAAAAGAGAATGTTATAAGCAAAGACATGAGCGAAAAGCAGAGATGAAAGGAAATAGAAAAAGGTGAAATAAAAGGCAAAAGATGGAAAAATGAATAAAATAATATAAAAGAAAAAAGAACAGATGCAGAAGAAAATAAAAACAGATGAGAAAACGACGTGAAGAAAATATTTAAAAAATGTAGATAAATGAAAAAATGACAGATGCAAAAAAAAAAAAAGGAAACAGATAAGAAAAAACTGAAAAATATATGAATAAAATAACGAACAAATTGAAAAAATAAACAGATGTAAAACGAAAAGAAATTGGGAGAAAAGATTAAACAAGAATTACGAATGAAAAAAAAAAATTAAAAAATTAAATTACAGTGTATTACAGTATTCAACTCTTGACAAGAAAATTGCAAAAAAGCAATGTTCGTTTTTTAATGGGTGAACATAATAAAATTGGAGGTATTACTTTCTGGGACGGCTCTCGTGAAAAAAAAAAAAGAGGAAAAAAATGATATTTATATTCTTTACGCTTTGGCTGTAATTCGCATCACAACAAGTTTGGAGGCCACGACAACCGAAACATCGTGGTAGTTGCAACAAAGATGAGGGCATGTGTTCGAATGTTTATAATGTGGATAATGAGGACTCTTTATTTTAGAAATTGAAGTAGAGAAAAAATAATTTGACATGGATAATTTTAAAAAGATGGCAAAAATTACTCACCGCTGTAAATTCATTGATGGAATCAAAAAGTTGTATAACTAAATCTATACTTTTGCCGTTAATATTTGAATAGACGACATCCAGAAATCTTGTCACTTCGGCGATGATGTCAAACGATTTTACGTTGTCCGGTTGCTCTCTCAAGTAATTCTGTGATAGAAAAGAAGAGAGGGATTAATCAGAGACGCGTCTGAATTGAATCTGAAGGATATTTACAAAGCTTAGCTAAGTTTGATAAAATGTCACGCAAGGTGAGCTTGATGTGAAGATCAAAATCAATGGCAAGAGCAGGTGAGATTTGTTTGTTAAATTTTTGTCTACTGCAGGTGGCAAATATTCGACATTTACAAAGGTAAGTTTCGAGTGGTACAAGGCTACAAGTGCCGGGTTTAGCAACATCGCTCAGAATTTTCTGCTCAGAAATGTATCGTAATGTCAACAAATGTAAACATATTACGGAAATTAACGAAGATTAACGAAAGATTAACGAAACATTCGGCAGGATTCGAACCTGCGACCCCTATCCACATAGGGGAATGACACACATTTTCGTAACAAAAAATCGCATGAGCCATCTTCAGACAGTTTACAGGGACATTGACATAAACATAAAGACATCCACCATCAAAGATGATTTTATCTTGTGTTGACATAAGACATTGATCAGCAACAATAACAGTCACCGAAAGCTTAGAATCAGCATAATAAAAAAATATCCAAATATTCAACAATTTTTGTCTTTATTTTCACCTGAAATTAAAAATGTTTAGAACGGCTCATGATTAAACATAATAGATATTCATTGTCTCTTGTATTTAACAGTATATGTTTAGAAAATTATCTGTTGCCTTGATACACTATATATATATATATATATATATATATATATATATTAATGGAGGTTTCATTGAATAATATAGACAAGTTATGTCTATTAATTTTGTGTAGGATCCGTTCATACCGTCTGATATACTTGATGGTGATATCGTTGAAAGACAACAAAAATCACAGTAATTGTTGATTTTTTTATCAGGTTTAAGCTTTCGGCTCACATAAGCCATTATCAAAGAGTAAATATTAACACACAGTAAACATAGAACATTTAAGCTATTAACAATAAAGAGAATTAAATATATATATATATATATATATATATATATATATATATGTATGTATGTGTGTGTGTGTGTGTCTATTAACCACTTCATGTTTTATCGATATGTAGCATAAATACTTACCGAAATCTAAAATAAACATAGAACATTTAAGCTATTAACAATAAAGAGAATTAAATATATATATATATATATATATATATATATATGTATGTATGTATTTATGTATGTATGTATGTATGTATGTATGTATGTGTGTGTGTGTTTATTAACCACTTCATGTTTTATCGATATGTAGCATAAATACTTACCGAAATCTAAAATTGTATTTGATGAATGATAGTAACGTTTGTCTGCCAGTTCGTTCTGCGCATTATGGGCTTAAAGTTTGTCTGCGCAGGTAGGATGAAAACTTGTTCGTTCTGCGCATTATGAGCGTAAAGGCTTACAAAGAGTTATGAGGTTTATCAGATGGATAAAGAAAAAATCTAATAACTAGAGCTTGAAAACATGTAAAACAACGCTGGAAATTTCGAAAATAATCGGCAGTCACCAATGAACGGTGAAGAAACCCATTTAGGTCGGGATTTGAACTCGGTTCACCGATTTTACGTTTGTAATCGTTCCGCTCCCTGCTTACCCAATATTAATTTGGGTTTTACCTTGGCTCGAGCGTCAAGCACCAGTAAAAGACGAAGGTGAAGAATATACCCGAAACATATTTAAAGGGGGAACTGGGTTCATGCAATCTCAAAAATAATATAATCATGGTCACACAATACCGACAAAAAGAATAACTGGAACTTTCTTAAAAGTTTTAAATCGAAATCAGATAAACTATCGATCATGTTTGCAGGCTCGGTCTTATCCTCCGATGGACTGATGATCACCTCCATCAAAGTCATCTACCAATTCGACCCTCATCTACAAACTGGAGACGACCTCGTGGAGATAGACACTCAGTCGCTAGAAAGACAGCCCACCCCAGCAGATTTATCTAATACTAGAGGATGTGCCAACACTCTGCTATGACTGTGAGAACTGGGGGGAAAATTAGCTTTTGTAAACTACGACGCCTTCATAGTTTGAGATTTATGAACAGCAGATCAACTAGATTGGAAAGTGTTGCTAAACAGTAGGTTTCTCTTTGGTTTCGGGTACACCGCTCGCTCCACAGATGGGTTTGAAGCTTCCAGACGAAAATAAACTCAATACTGATCTCTCTATCAGTGCACGTCACCACTGTCCCATGGACATTGGCAGGCATTGTCTCGTACCCGTTTTATGGACAAAAACCATTGCCGACGCACCAATCATCGCCGTCGGACTCGTTCTCACTCAGCATAAAAGAGCAGGTCGAAGAATATTCCTTTCTTTGACCAAACTTGTGAGGGGAGAGGACGCATCTGACGAAACGAACTCTCTGGTGTGGGTTTACGCCCGCATTCATCACAACACAGCAGCCCGACAAGCAAAACACCTTGGACGCTTTGGCTGTGGTAAGTGTGAATGTTTATTGTCACAGAAAGTTGGAAAAGAATCGAGTCAGTCTACGAGGAAAAGGTAATCGCTGAGCGTTTCAGTTGGCCAATTAGGTGTTCATCTCAGTTGACTGTCGCAGAAACGAATGCAAGTTTGAAAACTGGGAAGAAAGCGGCAGTTACCTGGAGTTGTTGGTTTTGACCATCACACATTCGTGCCATGACCTTGAGTACTAGTTCGATATAACCGTCATTCTTGTATTCCAAAGAATTGTCTGGTTGTTCGCTAATAAACTGATCAGGCTCCGTTTCTTCACTCTGAAAAGAAAGTAGCAATATTACAATGAACGCAAGCAGTTGGAACTTTACAGATTGACATGGTGAAAAGTGATTACATATCAAATGACGACATGGCATTTTCCTAAAGAAAACATAAACACACAATTACACACATATTTTATCTGTCTTATTTTGCACGTGTTTCCTCAATAAAGAGCTCAAGAGCCACTGGAGGTAGAGGGTTTCTGAATGGGTTTGCTATATGAACATAATTGAAAACAAATTTTAGTGTAACAAAAAATTATCCAATAGGTTTTTTCTTTATATTTTTAAAAAAATATTTGAAAACATATTGAGTCAGTCAGTTAAGTGCCATACATGATACACGCTTTGGCGATCATGTCTTGAAAGAAACATGACTGACTGGGCAGAAAGGTATCTCGCAGTAGGTTGCCATAATTTTCTGTGGTAGACTGGTTACCAGACAAGGCTATAGAACCCAATCTGTTCTGTTATTTAACCCATAACTGGAAGGAAGAGACAGATTAATATCTTTCCCATGGATATTTGCACGTAAGTGAATGCAAGGAATTTAACTGGAATTCGAACTCGGCTCACCGATTTCTTGTTCCGAGCCGATATCCACTGCACCACAACACACATCCTAAGCATATTATGAAAACATATTACAACTAGCAAAAAAACAGAAAACGTTTTTTATACCACTGTTCATCCAAGAGCCACTCAATCTAGAGAATTACGGAATGTTTGTTTTATAGACGTAAGAGGAGGAAGTAATGTTTGCCTAATACAAGGCTCTGACAGACCATAGCAATAGCAGTAGATAGGTATGCCTTCAGTCCGGTTCACACTAACCCTAGGCTTTTGAACAGGAGTAGACGTTTATCCCTTTTTGCTCGTTTAGAATTGTGTTTCCGGGCAGACCAGAAGCAGACTACCACCACGTTTAATATCGTTGTTTTTCATTTAATTTTTACTTTTTTTCAGCGCAGTCCTATCGATTACCCACTTAGCTTTACGATTGACAAAAAAATTTTGCAAAAATTTCAATATATAAACATTTTCTGAGAGGAATCAGTTTCTCATACAACGTTATAGTAAATCGAGCCTCCATTTTGAAACCAGTCGCCGATACGACATTAATGCCACCTGTAAATTCGTTCATTATCAAATTTTTGGGACTTTTTTCAGTGCAATATTATCTTTTACACCTTAAACTTTACGAATGACAAAAAAAAAAATTGCAAAAATTTCAGTATTTGAACGATTTTAGATGGGGGGGGGGGGGCAGTTTCTCATGCAACCTTATAGTGGGTTGAAAATGGAGGATCGATTTATTTTAACGTTGTATGAAAAACTGACCCACCCCACAAATTTGTTTAAATATAGTAATTTTTCAAATTTTTTACTTTTTTTGATAATCGGAAAGTTTAAGTAACAATCGACAGAACTGCGCTGAAAAAAGTAAAAAAAAAAAATGGAAAACAACGAAATTAACATAAAGAAAGCGACCCCAACGTGAGTGGCTTGAAAATAGAGGATCGATTTACTATAACGTTGTATGAGAAACTGCCCCCACCCTCAAAGTGGTTTAAACATTGTAATTTTTCAAAATATTTTTTGATAATCGGAAAGTTTAAGTAACAATCGATAGGACTGAGCTGAAAAAAGTAAAAAAAAACCAAAAAAAACCAAAAAAAAACAACGAAATTAAACGTAGTGGTAGTCTGCTTCAGGTCCGCCGGTTTCCGATCATTTCTAAATTCTTATCATCTTTCACTTCCAGTAAGTCATTGCGTCTTAATGGCATCATCGCCTTGCTTTGGGTGAATAGATTAATAAATACTCAGGATAAAGAGTAACTGCTAAAATGGTTATGAGGAATGAATGTGTTATTGGAGTTTTTTGGGTAGCTTTGTATACTGTATTTACCAACCTTCCCACGCAAGGCTAGATGTGATACAAGGTCTATTTATTGTGGGTCTTCCCGGCCATATAGCCAAGCCAAAAAATGTCTGTCTATTTTTCCCCAGTCGTGATTCTACCCTTCAGCGGAACCACGACTGGGTTAGTGCTCTCTGCTCGGAAGCAGAGAGCGCTCTCCGCCCGAAGGCAGAGAGCTGACAGTGTCAGAGTCGTCAGTCTAGTGACGTATGTTGGGTAGCTTTGTATACTCGTGAGCCAGCCATGAGCTGACTTACTTTATAGTTCACCAATGGAAGGGTTAACCAATCAGAAGGCTCAAAATATTCAATGCGACATGTATAAAAGACGACCATATTTTCCCGAGTATTGGCGATATAGTCCGATTCAGTAGAGTGTCTGACTCGTGAGTGTTTATCTTTGATGTTGTAGGGTCCCAGCTATGGACAAATAGTTTACTCCCAAACTGGGGTTAAAACACTATAAAAGTATAAAAATACATTTTTGCAGTGCAAATTCCAGCAATACATTTATGTAAATGAAATTATGATTGCATCCAAGAAAATTAAATTTGGGCATTAAATGACCCATAAGTAGTTGATATTCCACTAAGCAAATAAACATTACTAGATAGAATGCACACATCGATTAATTTTGTTCTTTTTTTACAGTTTATCGACAATTTGAAGGTTATTTAAAGCCAGAAAATAGTTTTAGATCGTAAGAATATTTTCGAGATTATAATGATTCACTGATACAACTCGTACTATTTAACCCATAGATTGTCAGTCATCTTTAAAAAGTATATAATTTCAACTCAAATCATATGTTTGAGTTTTAATTTTTTTTCTTTTAAAAATATATTTTATAATCAAATGAATAAATTAGAAAAAATCATCATGTAGCGGCGTGTGATAAACACGGTCTTCAATAAAAATAAACACACAAATTTCAATTTTATAATTACAGATATCTTTTTCCAAAGGAATATAATCGGCTTTTCCCTGTTTTAATGGCAGGTGCATATAAGTATTCTCTTTTTAAATACACTTGGGGGAGGTTATATCAACGAAAATTTGGCATTAATTTTTTTAGTTAGGCGACTTGCCTTAGGATGACTTTTGGCACATCATGGTAGTTCTTAACATTCCAGTTTATCGTTCATTTAATAAGATTTCTCTTTCGTTTTTCGAACTTGACAGGAGTAAGTTTGTTTTAAAATAGCAAACGGATACAAAAAAATTGCAAGTTAAAATAAGTGCAACTTCAACAGAAAACAACAATATTCTCTTCTCTTGAAAAATCGTTAACAATAACGTAATCTGTATTACGACATTCTGACTGGTTTACTCTGCAAATTTCCTCAATCATATTGGCTGAAACTATGATAAAAATAAAACTAAAAATGATATATCTGTCAATATTTCTGAGATGAAGTATTGTAATTATTTACACTATTTACATTGTTTGGACTGTTGTCCTCATCTTTGTTAATTGCTGTTCATCTTCAATATCTGTTTATATTTCTGAGATGAAGTATTGTAACTATTTACACTATTTATATTGTTCGGACTGTTGTCCTCATCTTTGTTGCCATATTCACTTTCAATATCTGTCTATATTTCTGAGATAAGGTATTACTATTATTTACACTATATTCATTGTTCGGACTGTTGTTCTCATCTTTGTTGCCATATTCACCTCAATATATGTCTATATTTCTGAGATGAGGTATTGTAACTATTTACACTATTTACATTGTTCGGACTGTTGTCCTCATCTTTGTTGCCATATTCACTTTCAATATCTGTCTATATTTCTGAGATGAGGTATTGTAACTATTTACACTATTTACATTGTTCAGACTGTTGTCCTCATCTTTGTTGCCATATTCACTTTCAATATCTGTCTATATTTCTGAGATGAGGTATTGTAACTATTTACACTATTTACATTGTTCGGACTGTTGTCCTCATCTTTGTTGCCATATTCACCTTCAATATCTGTCTCTATTTCTGAGATGAGGTATTTTAATTATTTACACCTATTTATATTGTTCGGGCTGTTGTCCTCATTTTATTGCCATGTTTACGACGTTTCGGTCGTTGTGCGCTCGAGATTTCTTCAGGTGTTACAAATTTTAAAACGAACCCTGTATTTCGATCATTGGGTATATCATTCTCATTTCATGTGCCATGCAACTTTCGTTCTTCATGTTGTTATCTCCCTTTAAGTCAACCCTCTATGTTATATGTTCATCACTGCTGTAGCCAGATATTGAACTCACAACTCTTTGGGTCAAGTCACTGGAACTAACTAACGCCTTTATCCACTTAACCATGTGTCGTGAACATGGCAATAAAAATGAGGACCACAGTCCTAAGAGTTTAAATAATCTGGAAGTAATTTTCGTTTGAATTTTATTCGAAATATTCACTTTTGGCCCGATAAGAAATTTTATTTGAGAAAGTATCTTAACAGAAGCCATTCCTCATATATTTATAAAAAGTAACGAAATTCATTAAAATAGTTTATCATTGACAATATATAATTTTTTTAATATATAATTAATTTCGATTTGTCTCATAATTATTTTATTTTATTTTTATCATTCCGTTCCATCAATTATGATAAACAGTAGACAGGGAAAAAAATGACGACAGGGCCCTAGATTTGAATCCCATTACATCGTTTATTTTCTGTGTCTGTGATGGTAAAGACGTGGTCCTTGTAAATCGAGCATCTTATGTACGACAAAGTGAGGTACAAATAAGAGGGGATAAAAAGTAACACGTGGATTTAGTAGTGAAATTTCATACCGTAATGACTTTTGTCTTATTTGCTCTTAAGTGTTACTATCCTTTTCTCGCCTCATCGTTTGAATACCAACAAAAACAAACGAAGAGAATATCCCAAATCGATACATAAGTGGAATTTCACTTATTTTGCGTATTGTGCATTATAGTAAAATAGTTTTAACACTTTTTAGGTTGTTTTGAAATTATCATTTTATGTTAAAATTAAATAAAGTTGGATTTCAAGCGTAAATTAAATACGTTTAATTGTTTAATTGTTCTAATTTTAGTTGTTACCATTTACACCATCATGTTACATTGTGTCCTACTATCTGTTACTTTTGACCGCACCATTGATGTAAAAAGTAACATTCTATAATTTTCATTTTTTTCCGCTTGGTCCTTAATTTGAAAGGACATCCAGAACAGCTCCTCATCATAATGTTTTACTTAATTCTAATATTCATGAACAGCTTAAATGACCGTAATTGTCTTTAATTATATGGTTGGTATGGTAATTTCAGAAAAGTTGTTGAATAGCTTGGAAGGTTAGGTCACTGTGTAGGGCCAGGAAGTTTTTTTCCGCCTGAATCTATTCTGCACATATACAAATCAACCATCCGACCGTGTATGGAATACTGTTGCCGTATCTGGTCAGGCGCCCCTGCTGCTCGTCTCAGTGTTCTCGACAGGCTCCAAAGGAGAATCTGTTGTGTGATTGGTCTCGACCTGACTGCTCGATTCCAGCCACTTTCACATTGGCAGGATGTAGCTTTCCTGTGTCATATTTTCATGGCTTCTGCTCTGATGAATTTAGGTTACTGGTGGCCCTACCACAAGAATTTTCTCGGGCAACCAGACTGGCAACAATGTCTCATTCTTTTACAGTTAGATCAACCAAATGCAGCCGACAATTCTATTCCATCAGCTTTTTTCTTGCGCTTCCCTCCTGTGGAACTCCTTTCCATGTACTTGCTTTCCTGATGGCTATAACCTCCAGGAATTTAAGTGCAATGTCAATACCCATCTCTTATCGACTTAGCTCCAGCCCTTTCTACATCACTCCGTGTATCTTGTTATTTTACTTTCTCTCTACCTTCGTAACTGTCTTCACTCCTGTATTCACATCCTTCTCTTGCTCCTTCTCTTTCACCCCCTGTAGCTGGTTCGCCTTTGTCTTCGCTCTCCTCCTGTCTAAAACTTCGACTCTCTTATGTAGTCTCCTTGCACATCAATGGCGCTTACACCTTGCTTAGAGTGAAATGATGAAAAAAAAAAAAAAAGGAGTTACTCTGTGCTCAACGTTAGCCTATATTTTTTATTATTCTCTATGGTAAATGCTAATGATTCCTTCTTTTTATAATATATCGATACTTGTTGGGATGCCCGCGCCTATTCAGCTATAATGGACTATTACTATGTAAAGTAATGGTGGCATCTACGTAGGAGAGTGTGCCGAGCAGCCGATCGACAAGTCAGTCGTAGACTTCCGGTGACGACCCGGAAGTACCCATTGCTCATACTACGTCTTACGACGATTGAGACGATTAACCTTTATTCTTGTATTGGATACTAATAACCTTTGTAAATACTATTTTCACGGAATACAACAATTAACCTATTCCTGTTGTTGAGTTAATTATTCTTACTCACGACATATCAACACTGAAAAATTATTTTTGTGTTTCTTTACCATGAGACAAAGATTTAATGGCAGTCTTGTTGGAGTTTTAAAAAAAAGTATCTAAGTATCAATTATTTCCCTTTTAACTCAATTCTCCAACTGTTTTCAAATTATCATTTTATATTTGTTAAAATTAAAAAAAAAATGCATTTGAAGCATTAATCAGGTACCCGAGTGGCTTCATTATCCTTATTTTAATTGTTAAAATTTCCCCTACCATGTTACATTGCACCCCACAGTCTTTTTGTCCCATTGGTGGGGTAAAAAGTAACATTTTACAATTTTCCTTTTTGTCTTGCTGAGTCGTTAATTTTTTTTTCATAATCATATCGCTCCAAAAAGGAATTTTACTGCCACTGTTGAGCAGGGGGTTACATTGGAGGAAAGTTATGAGAAAGAGTGACAGGTTATAGGGGGTGTCAGGAAGTGGTTGAGAGAAGGATGACTGTGACCATAAAGTGAGGGATCAGTTTATTTATTGATTGTAATGTAGAATTCACCCCCCACTTTATATCCACATCATAATAGTATATAATTTTATTTTTTATAATAGTATAGGAATTTTTTTAGTTAAATTTTAATTTGATGAACATTTCTAGCCATTAAGTTATTTTTTTTTTTATAATCATATCGCCCCAAGAAAGGCATTTTATTGCTACTTTTTACAGGAGGTTTCTTAGGAGGGAAGTTATGAGAAAGAGTGACCGGTTATAGGGGGTGTCAGGAAGTGGGCAAGAGATAGATGAGAATACTGACGAGAGCGGAGTTGATGGAGAAAGGAGCATGATAAAGAGGATGCAGGTTAGTAAGATAGGAGATGACGATTGACTTTACATTTAAATTCTTGGAGACTATAGCTGTCGGGAAAGCAAGTAAATGGAAGGGAATTCCACAGGCAGGAAATGCGAGAAAAGAAGCTGAAGGAGTAGAATTTGCGTTTACAATTTATTGGTTTCACAGTAAAAGGGTGAGACCTAGTTGCTAATCTTGTCGCTTGAGTAAATTTATTTATAGGGGTCACCAGTGAGCTAATTTCATCTGAGCAGAAACTGAAATGACATCCAGAATAGCTCCTCATCATAATGTTCACTTACCTCGACTGTTTACGAAAAGTTTAAATAACCATGTCTGGCTTTACTTATATGGTCGGTATGGTAATATGAAAGAAAGGTATTACTTTATGATCTATATGCTACGAGCTTAATTCTAGACGAAAGCTACATTTTGATTCCGAATTAAGCGTTGCTTTAACAGTCAGAATCAATGTCGGATACAAATAGTAAATCGACTAGAAATTCATAATGAATTTTAAAAGAAAATTGAAATTGTATAGCATTATGGAAAAATCAAGGATAAATAATGAAAAAAAGGAAACGGAACTTACTTCAATTTTGATTGACACTTCCGGTTGCGTTTCACTCATGTCAATCATCAACGCTTCTTCCTCCTTCATCATTGGATTGGCAAATGTGACCTCTTTTTTAAGTCCATTTGCCTGAAGCTCTTTCTTCGTTTTTCCTTTTGTAACTTTCTTTTGCGTTTTCACTTTTTTCACTTTCGGCGAAGATTTCTTCGATTTGCTATTTGGAGGCGGAAATTTTTTCTTCGTCTGCAATTGAAAAAAATGTAAAACATATATATATATATATATATATATATATATATATATATGTATATATATATATATATATATATATATATATATATATAAGAGACAATAAATGTATATTATGTTTAACCATGAGCCGTTTTAAACATCATATTTTGGCTTTAATTTCAGTTGAAAATAAAAACAAAAATTCTCCAACATTTGGATAATTATTTATTGATTTTCTTCTAAGCTTTCGGCTCACATGAGCCATCTTCAGAGAGGTTACATGTGAGCCGAAAAGCTTAGAACCAACTCAATAAAAAATTATCCAAATGTTAGAGAATTTTTGTCTTTATTTTCAACTGCAATTAAATCCAAAATACGATGTTTAGAACGGCTCAGGATTAAACACAATAGACATTCATTGTCTCTTATATTTAACAGTATATGTTTAGAAAATTATCTGCTGCCTTGATACACTAAATTTATATATATATATATATATATATATATATATATATATATATTAATAATAATAATAATAATAATTATTATTAAACCGACTCTGCGTGTATTCTAATCTCAAAATTTTATAGAAGGGACTTTTTAAGACCACGAATGACCAGCAGAATCTAAATCCGTTATTGTCCTCGGCTATAAAGCTTTGGGCAAAGAGGGGGAAAAAAAGAAAACTGCGTGGGACCGACAATACATACGGTTCCTCCCAGTAAAAAGAAAAAAAACCCTCTAACGGAACAAACAACCAGAAAAGAAAAGAAAAGAAAAGTGCTCGATACACACAACCGAAAAGTATTTAACTAGAAGGCAGTAACGCAGAGCAAACACCCTGACGAGCCGTTGTGCGAAACCGCGGTAGGTCTTGGCGATCTTGCTATTTTGTTAGTATATATATATATATATATATATATATATATATATATATATAATTATGAATTAATTGTACATTGCAACACGAACATTTCTATGTTTCGAGATACATTCTCTTCATCAGGAAATGTTGGATGTTAGTTATGAAAATGATTTATATTTAAATACAAAAAGAAAACAACATCGGTTTACTTTTTAGGTATGCGGGAAAATATACAGTTTATGTGTGCGTTTCTTTCAACTAATAAGACTAAAGATTCACTTTGGAATTTGGTCTGTAGTTTCTAGGGAATACATACATTTTTCCTTTCTTTCCTCTTTCCTTCCTCCCCCCACTAATGGTCAAACTGTCAAGCTACTTTTAACATAATTTTATTTTTAATAATATATTTATATTTTATTTTTATTTTTTTTTGTTTTTCATTTTATCATATTACCTTTGATATGCCTATTTTAGTACCAAAAATGTCCTTTCTGCTTTCCTCATATTTTGACCTTCTTTCCTAGAAAGCAGGACAAGGATGAAAAAAGAAAAGAACTTTTTATATTTATTTTCAATCTTAAGGGGGCTTTGAAGTAAATTTACTCTTCTTATCAGTGCGTATCTATTTTTAATTTTTTCAAAACCATTGATTTATAAATAAAATTTCTATTTTTTCCTGATTTATTTCCTGCTATCATTGTCCCATCGTTCTAATATATATTTATTTATAGTAAAATTTTTTTTGTAAAATTTTGTTTAAAAATAATTTTATATATCAATTGACTTTATTTTGATATCACGTCAATTATTTTTTTCCTTAAGCGAATAATTGGGTATATATATGTTAATTAATATAGAGTTGTTATTTTTGTATTTAAATGTAAATCATTTTCACACCCAACATCTAACATTGCCTGATGAAAGAAATATCTATCTCGAAAACATAGGAATTTCCGTGTCGCAATGTACAATTAATTCATAATTATATGATTATATTAAGCCCTATAATACACATTATATTGAGCACTGTTTATAATAAAATAAATGCCGGGGTACTCAAAATAGTAAAACCATGAGTCCTCTTTACCTGGATTTATATATATATATATATATATATATATATATATATATATATATATATATAGTCATCCGCAGATAAATCTGTTTCGCTGTATCACAACTCAGTAGTACGGTTAGACTCCGATTGCTTTTAACCCAGGATTGAAACCCGACCGAATTGGCGTCTGTCGGCGTTTCTACCTCTGGGCTGTGGGCGCTCGGTAGAAGAAGGCAGACTTATATATATATATATATATATATATATATATATATATATATATATATATATATATATATATATATATATATATATGAGAGAATGGCAAAACCATTAATACAGAGAAGATAATCCAAAACATTTTATGTAATTAATATAAAATATTAAATTAAAAAAAATAGAGAGCTCAATGGATATTGTCCAGAGTAATATGAAATATTGAGAGGAAATCTCAACACATAATTAAACGGTTGTAAATCTTTAATTTATTTCGGCATTTGTAAAAAAAAAATGCAATCTGCTTCTTTCAAACCGTGAATAAATAAATAAATAATTAAATAAACAAATAAATGTTAATTTAACTCAAAATATTCTAAAAACGGTTTTTAACTGAGGGGAAATAGGTTAAGTGAAATGAACATTCTATTATTGGGTGTCACAAATTTAAGAATACATACATCAAATCACACATATAGACAATGCAGACTAAACACAGAATAAAGAAGGCATACATCAAATCAAACAAAGCATAAATTTTTTTGGAGAGAATATATACAAACACCAAATGAGGATAGGTATAGACATACACGGATATAAACTCATAAAAGGACACATAAGCACACAAAATAACACACACAAGAAAAAACAAAGGAGAAATCAAAATTATAAAGACAAATAAAATAATGGAAAGAGAAAGAAAAAGAAATGGAAAGGGAAAAGAAGGACAGATAATACACTTACAGTCACAAATAAAAAGCTATCACAAAAATTAAAAAAAAATAAAATTAAAAAATTTTTAAGAGTTAAAAAAGCCGTTTTAAAATAAAAAAAACAGTTTCACAAAAGAAGATATTCCACAGAAACAAGAAAAGAGATTCATAAAAATAGTTCAGATCATGACAAAAGAGCCAATATATTAAAAACGAAAATACAATTACAAGTGGTTATCATCAGAAAATTAAGAAACATTTTCAACAGATTTAAATATAAAAAATAAAAAAGGAATAATAATAATAATAATAATAATAATAATAATAATAATAATAATTATATATCTATTTAGAATATGAATAAAATAAAAATAAAGGATCAGATTCGTAAAAAACAGATAAAGAACAGCTGAATTTTTTAGAAAATTATATTAATCCTACAAACCTGATAATTTAAATTTATTTTTGTGACGACATTTAAAAATCACTTCATTTCGTTGGGTTAAAAGCTGGTTATTACCACAAAAGTGTTTTTTCTTCGTTTAAGCATAGGTTACATCTATTTCTAAAGCTAATAGGCGTTTGTGATTTACCAACTATCCTCCATTCAAACTGTAGAGAGAGTTCTCTATCTTTTAATTCACAAAAATATTTAAACAAAACTGTTTGATATTTTAGGTGGTGGCTTACAGGAGGAATCAAGCTCCACATTTGACTCGCCCGGAGTACCCGCACCCGACTTCCCTCTTAGAACTGAGGCTCAACTGAAAGATGTTTATATTAGCCCGTCTCTGATATGTAAGGTTATATCAAAACTTGACCCCATTTAGAGAGCGGAGGTGATGGAATCCCGGTTATTGTTCTTAAGACGTGTGCCCCTAAACTCTCCTCTGTCCTCTCTAAACTCTATAATTACTGCCTTTTCTGCTTCCTGTTTTCCTGCTGGAAGTTCTACTCTGTGGTTCCTATATTTAAGAACTTAGGGGAACCCTCGGACCCATCCACATA